>JAYMFT010044714.1:0-15476 GCA_038088735.1 Panulirus argus | reverse complement strand
AAAAAAAAAAAAAAATATATATATATATATATATATATATATATATATATATATATATATATATATATATATATGTTATACTGGACTCCACTTGCTTAAGGTTAAGTCGTATGTGAAAAGTCACATTGGCCAAAGAGTAGAGTCTTGTCAAGAAACTATTCACTCCAATGGAGCTTATCACTTTTAACACTGCTGGCTGTATCTTATCCTTGAAGCTGCTGGAGGCCCTTAAAAGGGATATATTTGTGTAATATGGGGAGAGGGTCTCACTTTCGTGTTGCCCCGTCTCTTAGCCTTGTTTGTATTACCATGTCTTCATTCCTATATGTTTACACTCACACACACACACACGCACACACACCAAACTAAGCCAGGTACCCATTTATCGATCAATCTAGAGGGGAGAAGGAACACCTGGGTTGGGTGGAGGCCGAATGTCGCGGGGGCGGTCCCGTGGTGACTCATGGTCAGTAACGCTGTGTTTGTGTTTATATGTTTTGCCTGCTTTTATCGCTCAATTTTCTTTTGGTAGATCTAGTTTCATATCCCACCGTACATTACCTTTTTGATTCTTCATTACCCAAATTTTGCAAAATATACTATCATTTTCACCCAATTTGCTTTTCTGATGACATACATATGCAAAGCGTTTACTTTCTCATTGTGTTCACTCCTAGCTATTGCCGCGAGCAGTTCATTACAATATCTTTAAGCAAGTCTATAAACAATACGTTTGCCATTCTAGGTGATACGTAGCCCTATGCAGATAGACAATACCGTTGGATATAATTCCGAGCAATCAGACTTGTAGTACAGACGTGCAGTGAAATGTCTGATTTAGTTGACTCTTGTAAGAGCGTTTGAATTTCTGCGTTTCATGATCAAATGTATGGAAATTACCCAGTACAGCCTTTCGCATTCTGTATGATGCTTAGTTAAGTGTAAAGTCTCTAGACCAGGTATTACATACATCCCAAGAATGGCAATAATTTGATATCTAAGGACACTTTATTTTACTAAGACAAGGTAAGCTGTGTGTTAGGGTAGTTTTAATAAGTCTTATAAACATTGATGTTTGATCTCTGTAGAGGGAAATATTCACCGAGTTCTGTGAGTAAAGGTAATGTAATGATTAACACTAGATATAACAAAATAAGAACTACGAACATGAACTCGGTGCTTTATATAATAGCTGGTAATCAACACTTTAGTAGGATGGTTGTATTGGATACATTTCTCACGCCAAATGTGAAACTGAAACTCAGCTTTGTTTCTCAGAGTTAATCGGGTACAGTCTAAGAAGACGAGGGCGGAGGACTGGAATACAGTGGATCTGTGTGACTGACAGGTTTTCATGACTGGTAAATGTAGTGTTCTTGCATAATTGTGATCTACCGTCTCCATCCTTGCATTCGCACGTCTAATAGCCCTTCCATTTTCTTAATAATCAAATGGATGATAAAAAGTTTTTATATTTGATTCATCGTAAGGAAATTCAGTGAACAGGGGACGTAACAATCAGGTTACAGTAAGGCATTGGGGGGGAACAGCCTCAGATGGTGTACAGAATGAAGCAGGTCTGAATTGACCGAAGAATCATGTATTGATCAGTTTTATGTTAGAATGTTAAGAATACAGGACAGTATTTCATCTTTCTTTTATGTGGTGAAAATTTCCAGCTTTGGTGATTCGCAGACGTCAGAGCTTGAGAAACATTTGCCTGGAGACATATTCTAGTCGTTTTTTTTTTAGCAATGGGAATGTCAGTGTTAAGTGATGGATGTTGCCATTTGTGAGACAGCACGTTGGATGGATATGTAAATTTTCTAAACTTTGTGATAAAGCGTTACTGTGACGAAATAAGTGTAGATCATTACCTTATCATCTAAAAGAACGCATAAGCAGACTGCGGTACTCTTTGTAGTTAACATGGCCTTCAAGCTGATATGCATTGCCTGTGATATGATTATTACCGTTGAGTTTTATCTTAACGAAGAGAGATTCACTGATTTCCTCCAGTGGTGTAACTTCTGACATTACTGAAGCTTTGAAGGATTCCATAACGTAAACAGAATCAGCATCTCTCTGAGTATCACGTTAGTCGGTAAATTAGCTATTTTTATTAAGCTGATATGAATGGCAGATCTTCGATATCAGTATCAATCAATTGAGGATATAAGTAGAAATCTAATGAAAATTCTTAAGGATAGAAAAATAGATAATACAGACTTCCAGCATGTTAACCTTATTACCATCACAGACATACGTAAATATTTCAGACGTGGTACTTGATTGACATCCCGGAAAATGATAATTACATTAGTCTGAAACACGTAAAAGAATACATTTCATAAACCGATCTATATCAGTTTAAGAACATATAGACAAGTTATATTAAAATTCACTCTTTTACGACGGGGAGAATATCGATTTAAGAACATGTAGACAAGTTATGTTAAGATTCACTCTTTTACGACGGGCGGAGAGGAGAAATTCTTTAGATGTCAGGGGATGAAGCTAAGATGAATTCCTTCAAACAGTTCATGATTCATTCCTGTTTCTCAAACAGTTTATGTTTCATCCGTGTTTCGGACGTGAAGTTTTCCTCTTCACGTTTCCCTTTAAATCCCACATTTTCCTCTTATCTCTTCGGTCGCTTATCATCTTTCTAGTCTCGTTTACATACCGGTGTATCTGCTATTGTTTAATTCAAGACGTATCATATAAAAACTGCTCTCCAGTTTGTTCCATCCTCTCGGTCACTCGAGACTGTCCCCTATTCTCTGAAAGTAATGCAGTCATACGTCTTGCTACTTCCAATCTCCTCAAATTTCACCTTTTTTCTCTTTGAGAGTAAAGTAATCCTACTTCTGTCTTTCTCTACCATCTAGACTCTTCCTTTCTTTGTCTGAAAGAAAAAAAGAAGAATTCTCGTACCAGTATCACTCCAAAGTATCCTCCTCTCTGAAAGTAAAGGAATTCCTCTTCTTCGAACGTTTTCGTTCCAGAGAGTCTGTCTCCCACTTTAGACTTTAAGTAATCCCACCTCTTGCCACCTTCATCACCCCAAATTATTTCTCCTCCTCTTCGAAAGTAATATAATCCCGTTCCTTGCCACTTTTCTCACTCCGGACGGTGCCTCTCCCTCTTTGTGAGTTAAAGTAATCCTACTCCTTTCCACCTTCTCCTCATTCTCAGCGGAGCATTACCATAAAAAAATGATTCCCATCCATCGTCGCTCCTCCCTGCATTACTCTTTTATATCTTTTCCTCCCCCTGTCATCCCTTCTCTCCCTCCCTCACTCCCTGTGTCCCCTCCCCCACCAGCTGAGACTAGGGCAACCAAAACACACCATAACAAAGCTAATCTTCGTGGGTCGGGATTGGCACACGACCTCATAATGGCAGTCTAATGGAAAACAGAGGAAAGAATAACCATAACAAAACTGGCCAATCTCTTCTCCCCTCTTGGCCTGCGGTGATGGTCGCTTGTTTCCCTCGGGTACCGGATTGATTCTGGGTTTGAGTCCTCTGACTCCGGGAATGATTATCAGCGGTGTGTAATTCGCTTTTTCTCTCCCCTCATGTCTTTTCCTATCGTATCTATAAGTCATGGGTGAGGATTCACTCTTTCTATCAACTTCCTTTTAAACATTATTATTTTTTTTTTTGTCTCGGAATTGGTATATCACTAATCAGCCAGCAGTTTCTTTGTGTAGTCCATCGCCTATTATCCAGTACATAACGCCAGTTTCCCTGTGTTAAAAGCTATGCGTAATGCGTCATTCTATCATTCTGATACCAGCTAGTGATTATTGAATTAACTGCCTCAGCATCAACTGCAGGAAAATCGTAAACCTGCAGATGTGGTGGTGTGGCAGGTCTCAGCTAAAGCCAGGACCTGAACGCGGGTTTGTGGCTGGTCTGGTCCCCTCGGGGTGGTCGCCTCACAGAGGGGAGTCATCCCGAGGATTAAAGTGCCCTCCCGACCTCCCCTCTGGTGGGGCGTCGTGTCACCGTCTTGTCTCCCCGATAGCTTATCTGACGCCGATGACCGACATGTGTTGACACGGTAAAAAAAAAAAAAAAAGCGGGTGGTGGGGGGAGGATCAGCCTTATTTGTCAGATGGGGAAGAAGATGAGGAGGAAGCGAGAGGATTTGGGAGGGGGTGGAGGGGAGGGGGTGGGGGTGTCAGACGGCTGGGAGTCGTAAGGGTGCTAAGGGAAGGACTGTAAAGAAAAACCGTTTTATCTTTGAATGTGGGAGAGAGAGAAAGAGAGAGAGAGAGAGAGAGAGAGAGAGAGAGAGAGAGAGAGAGCATTTCTTTTCAGGGTAAAACAATGTGTGTGACAAGAGTCATGGCAGATCTAAGAGTCCAACTGATGGCTGCTCCTGAGCTGCTGACATTTGGGATGGTATAAACGATTATTAGTTCAGCTGCAGGGAAGGTGTGTAAAAGGATTTAAAACTGAGTAGGTCATCTGTCTCAGAAAACACCCCGAGTTCAACCTGCCTTTGTTACTCGTGACCAGCTCTCAGAAGCCTTCGAGAATGCGCCGTTTACGTCTAAATCATCGCTCTGCTACACACATTTTAATGTCATAATTAACCATCATGTTATGTCGCTCTGCCCGGCACCCGGAGCTCCGCCATTTGGTAAATATAAACGATAGGTAACAGCAACATATGTGCAGATCGGAAACCGTGTCTGAATTGGCCAGTCAACCTCAAAATTTTGGATATCTCAATTTGCATTCAGATTGAGTTTCTGTCGCGCCATCTGCCCCCTGCTCGGCCGGTCATTCTCACTTGTTGATGTATTTATTTCTCGTTCACTGGTCACGTGACTAATTAGGTCGTTTGTAGTGCTAAACTGATGAGGATTATGGTGATAACGTCATCAAGTAGCAGAATTTATGACTTGCGTCGTGGGGGCCTGGTTTTTAATCTCCAGCAGCTGAGAGCTCTCTCATAATGACGCGGTGAGAGTTGCCGTTTTTTGTTGACATGTGGAAACGTTTTCTCTCGTATGTTTATTCCTTTTGATGATCGAGTGGAAACACTAGAGGCCTCAGAAGGTAAGCTTATATCTCGTGTCTACTGAGGCTTGATAAATTTGAGGATTCCAGTGTGTGTGTGTGTGTGTGTGTAACATTACATACCACTAGTTAAGTCATTTTTGCCTTTCAGTTCTTGAATTTTTGCTTTACTTCATCACTACGAAATGGTTACCCACATCTTATGATTCCCTCTTAAAAAGCCCATCGACTGGCAGTCATCCTCCACACCAGTTACTTTGTTGGTCAATATCATTTTCCCAAATTGAGTCTCTACCACATGTGTCGATGGTCCCCCCCTCGCTGAATTCCATACGCGCATCCATCGTGATCTACGCGATCACCTCAGTTATTTCTTTTATAAACTGATCTTCGCACGTACCGCCTTATCCACCCGCAGGAGGGAGGAACGAGCGTACGTCTGAGGTAGGTATCCTCGACATCCGATCGTGCTACCTATTAGCTTGTTGTCCTTCCTACTCATTTATAGAAATTCATTCAACGTACCCAGCTGACATCCTCCACACATCTAACGCAATCTGCTTAATTAATCAAGCTAACTCGCACCTACCGACCGATTCCGCGTCCATCCATCAGCCTCATCCGTCTATCCACTTGGACCACGAGAGGTCATCGTATGATATGGTTCTGCTCACCTACCACCACCACAATGCAGTGGACAGTCTAATATCTCCTCGCCTCCTTTAGCAATGGGTTCCTTAGGAGGTTTTTCCGACGCGCTGAGCGATCGCATGTGAAAATTTATGGCCTGATTACTTCTACATCGTCATCCATTATGAGGGGAGAAGCTGGGGAGTTTGGCTTTCCGATGTGCATTCCCGGTCTAGTTTGTAAATCTTTCCCCGACTTATTAATAAAACATGTACAGACGATAGGCCAAAAAAGAAAAATCATTTTCTTGCGAAACGACTCAGAGTTCAAGAACTTCAGCTGCGATCATTGCCCTCTGTGTGTTTCTTGTTTGTAGTATCATCCTGTAACTCTGTCAGTGTAGTGTAGGTAAATCCCCTTTTCGCCCAGAAAACATTTCGTAAAGTCTTCTGTTTAAGGAATTGAGACATCAAATTGACCAACCAGTCGCCCGTGTCGGCAGACAGTAGCCCGCTGGAGGTTGCTTCCATCAGCACGCTGGTAGAGGGACGCGGGGAGGGGACTGAGAGGGAGCAGGGATAGTAGCATTGTTACGTCTGGCGTGGCTAATGTGAGCCATTAGTGACCTAGGGTAGCAAGCGTAGCCACCTCTACACCCTGGTCGCTCCCGGCGGCAGACTTGCGGGGAGATGCGTTCAGACTGCTTACAAATAACAGACCCCCCTGAGGCTCCTAAGCATCACTGTGATCACGGGATGCAAGGCACTGCCGCAGGGTGATGCATAATACAAGCGTTTCCTTCGCCATGTCCGGTGATTACGATACGCAATATCCTGATAAATCTGAAGTTATTTCCCAGTGGTCTTTATAAATTGTTTCATCATCATCAAATGTAACAATGCTCACCAGTAGTCATGTTTATGTTCAGCTTTGTTACAGACCCCCTCATAACGCCTAGTGTCGCCCCAACAACACTCCATACACTTTGTCCTGAGCGCATGTTCATTCTCCCCCCCCCCTCCTTTCCCCAGTGTTGTGTTGCCATAATGTGATCAGCCATATAATGTGACTGATGGATGTCACTCACCCTCTCAGGGAGTCACCGAAACCCTTTCTCCAGTCAAAAAAAAAAAAAAAAAAAAAACTGAGGTGAAATAGACCTCATTGACCTGACCTTCATTATCACACGATCGCTGATCATGTCTGTTAATGCGAGTCTGTAAATAGCTCTTGTAGATACTGAAGCTTGATGCCCCGTGCTTTTGTGGAGAGTTTCATCACGTTTCTTGTATTACAGAGACGCCCCAACACCTCGTCCCTTGTGAGTAAGCTTTCAACAAGTTTTCACATTGTATCTCTTGCGTTACTCTGTACCTACACTGCTTCTTTGTGTCCTGGTGAGCAGCTTGTGAACCCTCCCCCAGACCTGAAGCACCTCATTAGTCTGTCAGTCTTGTTTTATTTCGTTTTGCTAGTATACCATATCCATAACGAATATGTAGTATTTAGCGTACCTCCCTCCTAGTCAGTATTGTCAGCTTGCTTTGCTTTTGCTATGACAAACACACCCGCGTCCCATATCTTGAGCTGCTTGGCCTCCCGCATCGCTTTGTCACAGCTGTTGACGTGAAAATACATCATGGTAACAGAAGAGAGTCTGTCCCAGTACCATATGTGCCCCACAGCGGTTCCTGTGATCGTGACTCCTCAGGTCCTCGTGTGTGTGTGTGTGTGTGTGTGTGTGTGATGCCGCCGTGACGAGGAACTACTGCCGGGGTAGGATGGTGTCCTACGGACTAGATCCGTCATCCTACCAAACACTAGGAACCACTTATTCTCTTTCTCACCAGTGGGTGTTCATGGTCATCTTGTCCCTGCGCGTTCCTTCCACATGGCCCTCAGAGTTAGTGATGAGCGGCACCTCAAGAACATTCCTGTGTCATGTTCTCTGACACATTCCCCTCTTTTTTTTTCCCCCCTCAGATACATGTGGTTCCACGCCTACATGTGTTGTGGCTTCGTATATACCTTGGTGGTAAAGGGTGTAGCCGATCCTGTAATGACTCTTGAATTATGTTATCATTAGGCTAGAATTATGTGTACGCTAGAGCTCTGAATAAAATTTATGAGGCTCTCGTGTGAGAGGGCGCTCTGTGGCTCCAGTGACCGTGGAGTACTGACTTCTGGCTGTGATTAACGGCAAGGAAACCTGCCAGTATTTCACGCCACCATGGGCGGTTCTTCGGTGTACTTAGACAACGACAACATTGTCTCTCTCACTGAGCTTCATCCCTCCCGCCACGACCTCTGGCCCGTGGCACCACACAGGCGAGAGGAAGTACTGAGGAGGTGAGGGAAATGGGCACATTACGATATATATGACAGTCGTATAAGAGGGTAAAGTAATTGGGACGGCGTATGTGGATGAATTATTAGTGAGTAACATCCTTAGCTTTTTTTCTGTGTTCCCATGAGATTTAAACAGCAGATCTAATATTACAAGGTTCGCACCAACTGATTGAATGTTGCCCAGTGTTTGTGTCGTAGGTGGGAGAAGATAGGTCAGTACCATATCTCAAGTCACTTCAAGCAGTCTACCTTCTCATCCATGTTGATAACTCAGCCTAACATTTATAAAGAATCAGTTAATTTCACAGGCACAAAAAGTGGTTCAAATTAATGAGCTAAACTGTGATAGCATCTCGTGTCACTTCTGAAGATGTTTACGCTCGAATAGGGTATCCAGTGACAGGTTGGGCTATGAGGGAAGAAGGAGGAGGATGAGGAGGGGGAAAAGTCCTTCCCGGTGCAGTTAATACAGAAGGTCACTGCCGTGCAACACGGGCCTGCACGTACGTCGTTGCCAAATTGCTTAATTTGCCTGAAAAGTATGATGACATTTAGGTGCTCCGGGCCACTGACAGTTCTTCTCCCTGTCGAGGGGTAAAATTCTAGGCGTCTTTATCGTTCCTCGGCCCATCAATCACCAAAGCAGCTGTCGCATTATACTGACCCTATAAAGAAGGTTCCAAGGCTCCGGTTTATAATGGTTCAGTTTGTGGTCTTTATTTCACCATAATTGCAGATTAGCGTAAATAGCCTAAGATGCATGTCAGTTGGATTTACTGTTTATAGAATATATAGAGGTAATATTTCACATCTTCTTTTCAGTCATTACAGTCACTTTTAAGAGGACACACCTGTTGCTTGCATTGTTTTTGGCCTTAAGAAAGGATTTTTTGTCACTAGCCAATCTAGTTTATGTTTTATTACTGGGAAGTGTTTTGTGGTCTGTCTCTCGTTTATGTCCTTCTGTGTGGGGCAAGAACAAGAAGTCAACCCAAATGCAAGACAACCTTTGTGACGTGAAGTCCAGTAAAACAATACTGCATATGACCATTGAATAACATACCCATCTGGACGAGTCCACGAAAATAAACCCTGACAACAGTACAGTGAGTGTAACATACAAAGATATAATTTTATTCTCTGTCATGGGGTGTGAATATGAAGCAATAGTTTAAAGTCCTACTTCAAAATCTCAGTGCATCACCAGTTTGTCTCTCTAAAGACTGCGATTTACTTCTTATAGCCATTTATTAGAGGCGGTGAATCATTTAAGGGGAATGCTCTGCGAATTATAGCATTTATCTTCTCATGCACACCTTCCTCTATATCTGTACGTCCTTGATGTCAATATCCAGACTAACTTTATGATCATATGATGATTCACTCATGACAAGTCTAACGAACATTTTCAAGTGATCCTATGATTTACCCATGGCGCTATTTTCATAATGAATGATTTCCTTCCACTTTCTCTGACTGTGTTCATTAATTACTCTCCTGTTATTTCGGAATGTTGACTGGCTCTTGTAGCTCCCATGCCTTCTCTGTTGAATGCTTCTGTTCTCTTTTTTTCTGTTGACTTCTCTTGCTAGTATAGTATTTCTCTCTTTAACTGAACTCTTCTTCGCATACTGTTAGCACTCATCTGACCACTCCTACACTGTATGTTTCATGAAATCAGTTGAAACTGGTATATTTCCATTCGTCTGACTCCAAGTCCGTATTTATACATCTTTTTTTCCAGTTGATCAGAGTTCTTTTCCTCACATGTTCTTCTGGTAATGGAGTTCCACTCTTTTTTCCTTCGGCCTTGCCTCATATGGAGTATATTCCTTCAAGACGACGACCCTCATCGCTTTACAAAGCTAAGATCTAATGGCGACGTTTTCAGTTTTCAGACCGCTGCACATAAAGAGTGGATGTGGCACGGATGGCGTGTTGGTGTTTCCGACCCTTGTGTGTGCGCTGATAAACCGGCATAAAAAGAGGTTTTCCTGAACACACTTTAAGAACTTGTATCACAATAGAGCTTAGCCCCCAACTCTTGATCCGCAGCTCCTAATTTGCCAAGACCATTTTTTCTGTAGTTGAATCTTCATTATTTTTTTTTTTTCATGAATTTTCCATCACCCTGCCTAGTTGATCTTGACATTCATTCTTTTCATTCTTCCCTCACTTATGTCAGTAAAGACTATGAATTCATCAACCATTTAAGAGAATTACACATCAGCACAAACAAGCATACTCTGTCCATTGCCATTTCTCTAATTATGATTGTCTGAATTTGCCACCACCATTCGGAATTCTCAAGTCTGTCTCACCATGGATAGGCCGCCAGCACAGCCCCTCCCATGTCTTCAGGAACGACTGTGTAACTCTACCTCACTGTCTATAAAGCTCGATTCATATTCACCGACGCGATTTTCAAATTTAGGTTTCGTATCATCGGTTTTAAACAAATTTGGTTTGTACATATCATTTTCAGTATGTTCCTCCCGGAAACGGAATCTAATCCCTTCCTGTCACCTTCGACGAGGGTGTATCTCTCTCCGTAGGACACTGATAGTAATCACACTCACACACACACACACACACACACACACACACAAACAAACAGAATTTGGCAATAAAGTAAAAGATGGGAAATGAGGAATTACTTCAGCAGTTGAGTTTTCTACAAGTGAAACAAATAACGTGAACAAGAATTACATACGTGTAGTAGCATCGTGAAATTCCAAAGCTGTTAAAAGCTGCCATCCCAGTTGTATGAACAGGTCATAACAGTTGGCAAAAACACACACACTACATACACACACACAGGCACTTAAACACACAACTATACTCTAATCAAACACATGCATGCGTATACACACGCTTGGAACAGAAGTCAGAACAAACTCACCACAACTCACTCAAGTTGGATTACACACCGAACCCAGAGAGGCTAAACTTACACAAGGACAGAGTTGCTCATTGAACACTAACCCTGCTGTTGATTTTACATCAACAATCCTGGACACGGCACATTAGTAACTAGAAAGCATCCCTGATCATATCACTCGCGCTAATCCCATAGATCTGTGAACAAACTAAAGACATGTGTCTGGACACCACCAACACTGTTCTTTGAGACCCTGCTCTGTTCCTCTCTGCGCTGTAACACACAGGACTGTGAACACCAGTCTTATTGACCTCTGCACATCAGTGAAAGATATCGGTCGAAACGTTAAGGACATTAGTCTGTGAAAACTAAAGAATTCATAAGTTAATATATAAAAACATCACATGTTTGAATATACCAAAAAAAAAATATTGGTCTTTGCACACCAATGACCCCTGGCTGTATATGCCTCCACCACTAGCCTGAACATAAAGCCATTGATTCACACAGTCAAATAGCACTGACTTGAACACATCAGTAACACGGTTCCGTGCATACTTTACAACTGGTCTCTTACGTATCAACACCACATATCATTGGTCCGAAGACACCACTACCATTGCCTTGCGAAAAATAAATATTCTGATGCGGGCACGCGAGTAACACAGATATGTGAAATGGTTTGTGCACAGTGGTAATAATGGACTGCATATCCCAACAACTGTGGTCGTTGTACACCAACAAAACTGGCGTGTGATACTATTAGCACTTAGTCTACCTGCACCAACAGTGCAGGTGCGGTTATATCAATGACTCGTATACGTCATACCCACTAGTATGGGCATGCCTAAAACATGGTCTTCGCAAATTAATAGCGCTGGTCTTGGTGCACCAATACCAATTGTGCTTATTACACCAGCAGCACCGGTCTGTGCTCATCACCTCTATTGGTCTGAAGTAATAACATTAGTGTGTGTACATAAAGGCATATCTGTTCATATTAAGAGCACTAGACCAAAGAAAATGGTCTTTGTGTCTTAGAGATATAGGTTGATGTAAGCCTAACACGCTAGTTTTCCTGCAACAGATACATTGGACCATGGACATTAATATCCACGGTAGATGCACATCTACAACACAGCAACGCTGGCCTGTGCACACCAAGCGCAAGGTAGCTTTATCTTTCGCTCGCGTCTCCTACCCCACCCCACTCTTTCCCAACCGTAACACGTGTGCTCCTCATCACTGGTCATAAAACTCCCCAGAGATGAAACAGTCAGTCTGGGTGGCCAGGAAGCGTCGTCGATCTTTTATCAGCAGTTTCGGACGCATTGGCTAAAGGCCATCTACGTCGAAGGGTTCACATGCAGCCGGATGGCTTCAGATACTGCGAATATATGACCTGAGGGGAAGAGGGTATAGGTAGGGCAGGAACCGGGATTACTGGCTATATTCTCCCAGGTAGGGCAACAGAGTTAGGAAACGCACCCAGATAATGCGTTCTGTAGCCATAGATCATTCGATCTGAAACAGAGAAATGTTATTCGTTATCAAAATGTAGCTATGAAATAATCCTCTAAGATAAGCACAAGAAACTCAGTACTGTAACAATGCCTGAATTCGGCTCCTATCATGGGATCTCTGGCGGTGATGCTAATCCTGGGTGCTACATTGTGTGGTTGCGGCGCTCAGACGACAACCTCGAGTTGGAACAAAGCCTGATTCATGTGCTGGCGGCCTTCGTCGTTTTTGGTGACGGGGTGGGCGTTTTCTGGGCGGTACCAGTCGACCCATAGGGCGGACTTGGTGTGTTATTTACGTCTCTCCAGTGGTAATGGCACCGATTTACTCTCAGGACAACACAAACGCTCACTTGCCGGTGGCATATCGGGGCTTAAACCTGCGAAAGAAGAAGGCCGTCACTGTTAAAGGATAAAATATTATCAACGCTGCAGGAGGGAGTCTTCTTACTACTGCAGGAAAGTAATCTTGTTATTTTTGCAGGAAAATTCTTGCTGTGTTGCAAGAAGGGAAACTTACGACTGTTTTAGGAGAAACTCGTGTCACTGTACAGAGGGAAAGCCTTGTCACTTTTGCAGCGGGAGAATTCTATCATTGCTGCAGGAGACACGTACCATATCTGGAGGAGGGAAATGTCACTACTGTTGGAGTGAGTTTTTTTTTTTAATATTACAGGAGAGAAGTTTTGCTCCTGCCATAAGACAAAGGTTTTGATACCTCTGGAGGAGGGTTTTGTCTTGTCACTGCTGAGGGAATGAAGGAGTTCTGTCACTGCTATATTTCAGTGGCAGTTCACTGGAAAAGGGAAGATTTGTTTAGGCGAGAGGGATATCTTGCTAAAGTTGTCGGAGTGGAGTGGAGTGTTAATCTTGCTACGGAATGAATGCTTTGTCCGTGTTGAAAATAGCATATCGTGTTATTACGACAGTACGGAAAGCTTTGTGGTATTTGTCACCTGTGCAGGAGGAGTTTATCATTACTGCAGAAAGAAGTCTCACCACTGTGAGGGGGCTGTTTTGTTACGGCTGCAAGTGGGTAAATTTGTCCCCACCGCAGCACGGAATGTCGTCACCTGCAGGAGTATAGCCATTGTCTCTGAAGCAGAATGGGTTTGCTATCAGTTTCGGAAGGGCAATGTTATCCAGGCACTTTTACTCGATGCTGCTGGAGGGAAGTTCTGTCACTACTACAGTAGGTGAAGGAGGGAATCTTGTGATTGAGAAGGAACACTGTCGCTGCTGCAAAAAGGGCATGTCGTCGCTTCTGCTGAAAATATAGCACACGGGAGCGATAATTGATAAGAGACTCGATGATCCATGACGAGGTTATCTGCTTACTTACTCTACATAGTGGAAGAAACAGGATGGTAAAGGATGTCTCCTCACCACTACAGGAAGTAAGTGTTTCTTGTCGCTAATCGGTAAGGGGAAGTCTTTATGGCGCCAGTGAAGGGAAGGGTTATTACTGCTGAGGAAGGTGAGCTTCATTACAACTGCAGAAGGGGGTCTTTTTAACTGGGGCAGGAGAGGAATCTGTGTCTGACGTAGATGCAGTCTGGTTACTGATGCAGTTGGAGGTCTTGTCACTATATCCTGAGTTGAGATTTGGTACAATTATAGGTGAGACGTAGGTCTAATCCTTTAAAGTGAGCTGATTATTCACGGCGCATGTCTCACTCCTAGAATACCTGTTCTTCTCTCTCCCGCTGGTGCTCGTAACACACAGTGTTGTAATGAACATGAATCACCTAAAGCACGTAACATTCACACGTAACGCGTAGAATGGACGCATTAGGGAAATAGAGATGCTATACTCATGCATTAACGCTTTAAGCATATATTGTTTATAGACTGAAGCACTAAACATGAACGATTTGTACAGTGACGAATTGAACGAGTGATATTCACACTGGGACTCAGTATACAGTACCTGTCGCCCAATGAACTCGATACACAGTATCTGGTATATAGAGCGCGTGTTGCCCATACAGTGAGTGAAGCCGTGGGCTAGCAGTGTTTACATGAGTTAAATCACTCTAAGACGCAAGGCCCGCATACTTAACGCATTCAACGTTCATTGCTTACACATCGACCCACTCCGCACATGGTTCGCACGTACGTTATGATACGTGCCATCGACGCTCTCATAGCTTTTGTTTTTTCTTAAGTCTCAGTTATTCTTTGTGTTCCAAGTGTCCTTGAAAGACTAGTGTGAGCTGAGCTGTACACAGACGACTGACTGGAGGCACAGAAGAGGGCAAGGTTTCTCTTTAGTACAAACCCTTATCGAGGTTCACCCTAAGTACAACTTCTGCAGGAGTTGTCCCTGGGCATAGGTGTAGCTCCTGCGAGTCGTAGGAGGCGACTGAAAAGGGGCGAGAACTGGGAGCTGGAAATCCTTTCCCCCTGCATTATTACTCTTCAAAGGAAGGAACAGACGAAAGAGCGAATCTGGGATTTTTTTCCCCCCGCTAAAGCTCAGTCCTTCTGTTTCTGACACTGCCTCGCTAAGGCAGGACACAGCGAGCGGGTATGAAGGGAATAAGTATATTTTTTGAAAGTCTTGCAGCCGTCTGCCCCATTTTTTCTCATCCATCTCTCGAGATGATTCTCTCTCTCTCTCTCTCTCTCTCTCTCTCTCTCTCTCTCTCTCGTAGGTAGTAGGTGGTAGGCAGCCACCGACCAGCCACCTGGCTATCGAGAGGGTTCCTGACAGCTGCTCAGAAAGCCAGCACTTAAGTGGTTGTCAAGTGTCATTCCCTTGGCCCAGGCAGCTGTCTTTTCAGACTGCCTCACGTACATATGGGCTGTTGACTCTCAGTCCACAAACATGCAATCCGTCCATGTGACTTACAACACTTGACAACACATAAGTCGCAAGATTCGATCTTCGCAAGTCTATATTATTCTTGCGGTGAGCGCCACTCGCTAGACCTGTCTTTTGACAAAATCTCGTCGTAAATACTCGTGAATTAGTAAGTCTCCTCTCTCTCTCTCTCTCTCTCTCTCTCTCTCTCTCTCTCTCTCTCTCTCTCTCTCTCTCTTTTTTCTCTCTT
>JAYMFT010044703.1:0-15476 GCA_038088735.1 Panulirus argus | reverse complement strand
ACCAGCCCCGGCCCTGCCCGTAGCAGGGTCAACAGAGCCATCAGTGTAGAGGACGGCCCTACCTGGAGACCACTGGGAGAGGTGGTATGCGCGGAAATATGAACGGACAAGTGCAAACAGAAGGACAAACACATACATGCTCACCCAGACAATACATAAAGTGAAACACACACACATACACACTACTCTGTGAAGGACTGGTTAGCATTAATGACCATGAAAGGCCATGAGCCCACTCTAGTTTGGATCCGCATGGATTCGAATCATGGACCTGGCACTCGGCCCACAGCCAACCAAGGTGTTCATTACCCCCTCAGAGCTGGTGGATAATTGGGTACTTGGCTTTGGCTGGTGAGTGTGTGTGTGTGTGTGTGTGTGTGTACATAGGAGTAAAGACATGGTACATATATACACAGATGGGGCTATAAGAATGTAAAACTCTCTCCCCGTAACACGGATATAGTAATCACACACACACACACACCTACACGTACATACAGAAACACAAGTAACTGATGAATGGAATAGACTGAATGAGGAAAAATATCAAAGGATACTATACAAAGGTTTAAAAGATTCCGTAATAGTTATACAGTTTCGAAAGGTGGGACCCCACGAGTGTTGAACTCCCTCCCCGTACAGTACAAACGGGTATCAACAGTAGGTAACATACATGCATACGCACATACATACATACATACATACATACATACATACATACATATGTCAATGCCAAGGAATTTTGACCCATGAAATACCTAAGTGATGTGGCCGCACCAGCAGTAATGAACTATCATGTGTAATAAAATTCTTCTCCTCTGAATATTTCATTTAAAAAATTCAATTTGTGAGAATCCAAATAATAGTATTGGCCGACATTCATATAGATATTGTCTGCTAGCTATATTTGCAGGTAAAGTAATACAGATATCCAATTTGGCATTATAATCCCGTTATGATTATTTAACTTTAGAGGAGAAATTCATATGAACAATTTATCATACCCATAATGACATAATTCAGTTTGTTCACACAGCAATTTATCACGTTAGCTTTGGAAGGAAACTGTAACAAGGAACAAGTTATTGCTTTGCATACAGGATGTTAATCTGGAAGAGGAGACAATAAAATCATGGGACAGCTTGATGCAATAAATCACAAGAGCTTTACTGAGGCAATATTTTTGAGGGAGGCAGGGAGGTGAAGGGTCAGAGGTCAGGCAGTCAACAGCTGCCTGGCTGTTGTTCATGCGTTAAGGTGGGCTGTTAACTCTGAGACGACGGCAATACACCGGAGTAAACCAGATTATCCTCTTGAAGTTCGATTACTTTTATCTAGCATCCGTTTCTTAATATCCTTGGAACTAATACCTTTAATAAACGTATTCATCAATATAACTTAGAAATTGGTACCACGGGAAGACCTATATCTGAGATGAGCTAAGTTCAAACTCCAGCACTGAGGGGTGTTCTCAGTTTTCTATTCTCGTATTATTACATTTGGTTGTGTGTTAGTGGTGTTCTCATGGATTTCACACTTATTATTCAGTATTGGTCCTGTCCATGTAGGCAGAGGTGGTCTCTGACACATGACAACACTGTCCATGTAGGCAGAAGTGGTCTATGACACATGACAACACTGTCCATGTAGGCAGAAGTGGTCTATGACACATGACATCACTGTCCATGTAGGCAGAAGTGGTCTATGACACATGACAACAATGACAACACTATTCATGTAGGAATAGGCGGTCTTTGACACGTGACAGCAGTCTCCATGTAGACAGAGGTGGTCTTTGACACATGATACAGTGTCCATGTAGGCAGAGATAGTCTGTGACATATGACAACGCTGGGGCTCATGAACTTCGCCATAGTCCACAGAGGGTTGGACACAGCTTTGTCAAACTCCTACACAAACGAAACTTTAATAAAACGTGACCTTCAGTATCAGACTGTTATACGTCTGTTACAGAAGACTGGCAGTTGTGAATAATGTCTGGAGATCGGTTATATTGTGAGTAATAACATGTCAAATTATCTATCATGTTTGGTTATCTAAAGTAATCAAGCATCATCAAATAGTATTCCTATACCTTTGGAGATTCAATTAGATTTTCGAACAATGCTCTCCTTAGTATCTTTACATGACTGTATCCTTAGTAACGGTGCACACGAGAATATAAGTGGGTGAGTGGGGTTAGGGGTGAGTGGGCATTATTGGATAGTTGGATGTGAACGTGCTGAGAGGGGCAGCTGGTGGGATGTCTGGTCACTTCTTGATGGAGGCGAGGGTGAAGGTTTATAGTGGGTCATCAATGATTGCACCTCATCAGATGACTTTTGTTGTTTTCGATCACCCTCACATCTTATCAGTCATCCTCATACCTAGATAACTATCCTCGCACCTCATAATTCGCCCTCACAGCCAATCATTCACCCTCATACCTCAAACCTCACACCGATCTTAGCCCCCCATACCAATTCCATCCTCCATATCACTTCGAGCCTCCAAACCATTTCCAACCACCATGCCAATTCCAGTCCCAATACCAATAAAACTCTGCAGAGTAGCAACGATTCCAGCAAGAAGGAAAAACTGGAACACATAAAGGAAGGTATATCAGTAACCATGCACAAAAACTCTCGTGTTATATTTGTAGAAACATTTCCTCAGTCATGTGACTGAGAGTGTGGTAAAATGGAGATGATTCGCCGAGGATTTTGGTTTCCTATCCAGGTCTGTGTTTTTATCTCTCTGATCCTTTGTGCCTCTGTCTGTCTGTCTATCTGTTTTTCTATCCGTCCGTCTGTCTGTCTATTTCTCCCCAACAAGGTCCTACTGCTATGTGAACCATTGTTATTTTCAGTGCATGTAATACAACACTGGCCTGGGAATATCCAAAAGCTGCCAACGTTGAACATCAGCGGCTCAGGGATTTTCAAGGCCAGCAGCAACACGGGAATAGAACCCTTCTACAAACATTGACTGTTTTTTGAGCGGATGAAAGTTGTCAGAACTTCAACTGGGTGAAGAGCAATCTGGGTTCGAACTATGACCGGTTTACTCGACCATTTTGTAAAGAAGGATAGAGTATGGGGTTCTCAGTCAGATATACGAATATGATTAAACCTTCATGTCAACATGGATGACAGTGATATAATCTGACAATTTGTTTAACCCTGTATAGCCCCTACTGCTAATATGCTAATCATACAGTTTTTATGTAACGTAGTAGATGAATACAGTTAGTTGACCCTGTATAGCCTCTACTGCTAAATATGTTAATCATACAGTTTCCATTGAGCACATTAGTTAAATGTAGTTATTTAACCATAGTATAACCTTTCCTGATGATATGTTAATCATCGTCTTCATAGCCAACATTAGTTGAATATAATTAGTTGAATATAATTACATAATCCAATGTAGCCTTTTTTGCTACACTGCCAGTCATTCATTTTCTATAGCCACAGTATGATCTGATCCATACAGTGGGAGGATCTGAGCCATACACGATATATAATATGTTTGGTTATATTTCTCCACACATGAGTAATAATCAGTATATTTCAGAAACTTACACCAGAAATGTTGCATTTATCTTCACTACTTGACTAACTTGTAGTAAATTTCGTCCAAAAGACTGAGGCTGGAGGACTGTGCATATTATCCCCACCTTTAACCTATTTGTATTGAACTATGAATCCAATTATTCAGTTAAATGACTTTGGATTTGAAAGATTAATTTCTGTTTGTTTTCTGCTTATTCATGCAATACATTGAATTTGATAACGTTGATATATTTTGTGTTAACTGAATTATATATGAAGTATGACTTTCTGTTTTGTGAAAATAAGCTCCCATGAAAATTACATCTTCATGATTCTGCTTCTCAAAATAGCGTAACGAGAAAATGATGGCGTTTACAGGTCTCACTAATAACATCATTGTTCAAGAGAATCGGGTTATACTACATAACTTCCCTGACTTTCTTCAAGTTTCCAGCCAGCTAAAGGAACCAAGGGCAGGAGGAAGGCAACGGCCATATACGCAGTGGAAACCAATACTGTATAGGATTGTGTTGACCACCTGAAGAAGGTGTTCAAGATTTTTCCATCGATGGTTATAAGCTGACCTCGCTGGCCTTAATGATACTGACAGTTGATGAGCCGAAAGCCTAACTAACCCGACCTGACCCAATCTAACCCAAGTCTGTGATGTAATGCACTCTTTCTACACATATCCAATCGACATTCGATTATGAAATATGTTCCTAAAGAATAATCCAGCAAAACATTTTCACTCTCTTCAGCCATTAGCGATGAGTGGCAAAAATTAACGTTAATGTTTGCATCACACAAATTTTATTGCTTCCTTGTTGTTCTCTCTTTGGTCATTTAGTGGAATCCCGGTTAGGCTTTGAACCATCTCTCCCAACCTGACTAATTATCTGTGGCAGTGTTTTATATTCTTTCCGTAGATCGTAACTTTCATGTTGGAGTTTCTTTTAATAGTATGATTTTGGTGAGTTATTGAGGCTTATAGCAGAAAAGAAAATGTCTCCTGCCACAGTCCGTAACAACACCAGATATGGCGTGTTTGTATATAAGGTTAGTGACCATACCATCAATATTGTGTGAGTCAAGTGTGTGTATATAGGGTTAGTGACCACACCAGCAATACTGTGTGAGTCAGATATGTGTGTTTTTAAGGCTTATAACCATATCATAAACTTAGCAAATTTTCATATGCATTTGATAGGTCATCATAAAACAGAAATTACGTTCTGAAATCAGTAAAGCTCTCAGAGATTTCCACTCCCCACAAAAAATGTATATATGAATTAGAAACCAAAACACTGAATATATGAAACAATTATAATATATTGTGTCAATTTCATGCTGCCCTAGTATCTCTAAACGGAAAACGTCTTATGGAAATGTTAGACAAAATTCAGCTTAGCTCGTGACTCAATCTCTGGACAATTTCATTAGTGAATAACATGTAAAGTCAAACTGTCCCAGACTTTGTTTAAGAACACAATCACTTTCTTTTCTCATAAGATTGAATTCATACCTTTACTCTGGCTTTTATGATGAAGAAATACGTATAAAAGCTCTTTCATGAAGTGGTTCAGTTTGTAAATCAAACAAATGAAAATCCCACATCTTCAAAGGAAACTTGAGCTGTAATGAGAGTTGAAACCTTGCTCTATAAAGATGGCGAAAAGGATGTCTCATTTCTGACTCAAAAAAATGTCTTACTATTGTGACTTGCCTGCGTCGGGTTGAGAATATTTGCATAAGATGTTTATTTTACATATTTTTGCCGAGGATCTGTAACCCCCCCCCCCCCGCCCACACACACACACACACACACACTAGATGACTGCAGATAATAAGTCGAAGGAAATAAACGTTAATCTGTTTGTGTTAAGGGCTTAGGAAGCCTGTGTTGGTAATGTTAACACACACACACACACACACACACACACATACACACACATACACACACAAGCAGCAGGAATCAGTGTGTGTGAGAGGGATTGGGAGTCGACATCGTCCCAGACCTGTGGCCAGAGTCCCACATCAGAGGAGGAGTAAAGACCATCTGTCTGCTGGCAAATGTTACAATAGCGTACATGTATACGGATAAGAAAATATTCAGCTAGCTGTTTACATCTCAATCTAGGCTGAAACTACAATATGCTTCTCAAGTTTCGTCACCCAAACTAAAGAAGGAAAAAGAGCAAATGGAAAAAAGGTCCAGAGGAGGGCGACAAAGATGGAACCGGTAATAAGAGAGCTGAGTTACAGGGAAAGGCTATACGACTTAAATTTGCCCACTATGGAAGAGAAAAGCGCCATGGATGACCTGATCACAACTTATTATCTTTGAAACCAGCTCAGTGACGTAGACGGTGTAACAGTTTTTTTTAATATTGCAGGGACAGAGCAACCAGAGGCCATAACTTGTGAAAGGACATAAAGAAATAGTTTTATCGTATAACAGTAGTGGATGAATGGGGTCAACCAAGCTACGAGACTGTGAATGTGGACAGCATACAGAAGCTCAAAATGTTGCAATGGTAGTAAAGAATGGTCAAGAGATGGGGCCCCACCAGTGTACAACTCCCTCCCCATACAGTACAAATTGGTAATTCCACGCACCTAGTCAGTCATTCCTGCACCAGATGGAGGAATACAAACAAATACAACGAACAAGATACCAGTGGGTCCTCTCGAGGGTGTTTGTGATGGCAGAAGAGATGAGAAACTTTTTTGATAAGTAAACACATTTTCACGTGTTTCATCCTTCATATATCACAGCTTCTCCTACCTCACTATCTTGCCACTAATATCTTATGCTTTTACCCTGCAAGTTTGTTCGATGAATCATGGTTCATGCTAAACCAATTCATCCATCAGTCTCTCTCATATACGTCCATCTAGCTGTCATGTTACCATCTTCCTAAACAATGCAGCTTGAGTTGACGTCTTTATGGCTTTACTACAACATATTGTATCCTACAGATAAATTTGTACCTTTATTATGTTTAAGTTTGCGATCACAGACTACAGTCCTCGTCCACGTCACACCTGGAATGAAATATAAAAAAAGACCTGCTTATATTTCCACATGTCTCCGTTCCTCATCCCTCAGTACACCACTGAAATATCTATCCTTATCCAAATTATTCTGTCTCTTCAGTTCGTGTAAGCCATAAGACCACAGCTTTCCTCTCGGTATTTCAAGAGAGATAACAGTATATTATTGCTAACAGAGAAGAAACTAATTCACTCCCAACAGACGAAGAGAAGAAACAGTAATTCACTCCCAACAGACGTGTAACAGTAGATAACAGTAGAGGGAGAATCTTCAGGTTTAACAATTTACCCTAAGCAACATGACCGTGAAATGTGAGGCTGCAGGAACGAATTTTACTAATGGAGTATCAATGAGCCGATCCAAATGACGTGTGAGTGAGCGCGTAGTGAAGACAGTTTAAAAGGACATGGAATGAATGGGTTAAATGGCAGGCAGGGAGTGAGTCGCCCAACTAAACTCCAACGCTTGATAAATCTCATAAACTTCCAATGCTTTTAAACACTGGAGTTTAAAGGATACCATTAAATGAAATGACTTTAGAATTTCCCAGTTAAATGAAGAAGTTCAAGTAATAGCTGAAGTTTGACGCAGTTTAAAAGTTTGCGAATGTTCGACACTCAAAAGTAAATGCATTATTAAGTTTAAAAGGTCGAATTTTACTGACGGCTTGCATAATTTTTCGTTTAAGCGGTATACTGTCAGTGTTTGTGGTTATATGACGTATTACAAATGAATGTGCTGAAATTACGCAGTTGGAAGGTTTATGACCGAGTGATGGAGTTAAATGGATGGATACTAAGTTGGCGTTTATGTGATTAATTGTAAAAATTTACGTTTCCATAGTAAAGTTTATAGTTCATATCAACACGGTTCGCTAAAAGATGGAATACGCTCGCCAGACACAACAGCCATATGAATATGGCGGTAGGAGGGAGTTTCCTGTGACGTCACGGCCTGGCGCCGGTGTTGCCATTCACCTGTAACTCAAAATTTGTGTGTTTATATTAATGTGATGAATGTCTGTGTGTTACGGAGAGAGAGTTTTGCAGTCTTGGACTCATCTCCTGAATATTTTCTCCTATAGTACACTTTTTAAAGTAATATCTGCTGCCCGAAATTAATATGATCCCATTTAGGCTATTCCAGTCATTTGCGACTCCTACATTATAAGAGTTCTTTACATAACTTTCTATTTTCTTTTTTTTTTGTCGTTTCATTTTAGCTGCATCTTGATTCATGCAACATTTTTCCTGCCAGATAACATTCATATTTAGGCCTTCTTCACCGTGTCCATCCTCAATGCTTTACATTTGCTCAGGTTGAATATCATGAACCATAGATCGGACCGTTACTGAAATCTATCTTGGTCCCCTTGTAAGCTGATGCAATCCTCTTCGCTTTTCACTTCCCTCACCTTTTCATCATCTTCAAACACATTGAGGTAGTGGCCCATACCTTCTGGCAAGTCATTTACATAGATCTAGATGAGTGATGGTCCCAGACCGGACCCCTGTGGTACTCTACCGATAACCTCAATCCATTTCCATCAGGCTCCACTGACATGCCTTCTTTGTTCTCTTCCACTAGGATAATCCTTTATCCATCGCAGAAGTCTTCCCTTATTCTTGCCTCGTGCTCCAGATTCGTAATCAGCTACCCATGTGGTACAGTGTCAAATGCTTTCTGCCAGTCCTGACACAAACGATCCACCCTGCTTCCTCTTGTCTAAAACAGAGCTCCCTCTCTCATAGAAATCAAAGAGGCTCGTTACACATGGCCTCCTTTCCCTAAAACCGAGTTGTCCCTCACTTAAGTAATTTCTCCTCTACAGGCGACATACCCATCTTTACCCTCACAGACAGAGACGTGAATTCTCTTTCCACACACTCCTAAATGCGCCTTCAATCTTCGCCCCCTCACCCACCCTATGGCTCACTTCAGCTTCCATGGTTCCATTCGCTGCCATGTCCGCTACCATGTATCTAAAACATTTTATTTTCATTAAGTTCTCTCCATTCAGACTCACACTCGAACGAACTCGTTTCTTTGCCCAGCCAGACCTAAAAACCTTCCTTTTATTCGCATTTACTTCTTACTTTATCCTTTCACACACCCTACCAAATTTAGACACCAGCTTCTACAGTTTCTCACTCCAAGCCACCACCAGCACATTGTTTTGCATATACCTTTGTAATCCCTTCTCTTGTGTAGCTTTTGCATTTCATATGTGATTGATGTTTCTAGGCAGTTAAACAGAAGCAGCAGACTTCAGCTTACAGATAACTGTAGTCATCCTCCAATTCCAGTCTCATATACTATATCTGAAGGGTCAATTGGTCTGTTGCTGTTTACATTCCTCTGTAGATTTGCTCGGCTCTATTGCAGTATGATAAGATGATTATATAAACATATCAAATATTCATTAAGACAGTGTTTTAAATCAAGGAGTTTGTCTTATGAGCTTTTATCTGGAGATATTTGTCTTTTTAGTTAAAGGATTTCCCCTTTTGTGTACATGCAACTTTTCCCGTATAGTGGAAAGTACCTGGATAAACCGATCTTACCCTTGTGTGCCTTGTGAATAACGTGTGATTCTCCTACAGATTTTCATGAAACAACGACGCTTCAAGTTGATTAGGACCTTGATTCTGTTAACCCTAAACGTTGTCTAGAATGTACAGTTAGTCTACATTTGCAGTTCTGGAATGGAACATCTCTAGACTAGACTCTTGCCTGTATGTTAATCCCCAGTCTCATCAGTTTGCCTCAGTTGCCTAACCTGAAGGGTTACTGTACAGACCTCAGGCACATTGATATGGTATATCATATCACATCTCGACGCCAATGTTTACTTCAGTATTAAATCTTACCCTCTAGAGTGCTCGCTGCCTCACAATGGAAGGAAGAACACTGTCAGTAATCAAATGTTACCATCCCAAGGTAAAAGTCGTGTTTCCAGACTAAACATTCGGCAGTTGAAGAGGCAGTTCGTAAGTTTGACCAGAAAATGGGGAAATAGATTGCTACAAAAAGTTACAATCGAAACATTAAGACAAAATGTATCCATTTTCCAAATAGATATTTGAGATGGACAAAAACATAAATCAGATGGGAAAATCTTTGGGTCTTTTAGACAAAGTTTTGGTTTCGGAAATTTTGTGTTGGGAAATTCGACAACAGGGATCAGGTGGCAGCGTTACAATCTAAAATGAAAAGGGAAAACTATGTTTTAACTCTACTGTTATATACACGCGGCCCCGATGCTAGAGGCTATGTCATCAGTTTCGGAAGATTATATCTGTTTAGGAAGGAAAAAGTTTGTAATCTAGGACTATAAATGAACATTGAGTCAGCAGAGATTCAGTAGGTAATTGTTCTCATGGCCAGACAACATTATAGTATCCAATCCTCTGTTTATAAACAGCGTAAGGAAAAGTCATGAAAAATGTATTTCTTCTTTTGTAATGACAGGTTCCAGATACGGGCATATGTCCGATTAAAGGCCTGGACTTGAATAAAAATCAGGCCTTCTTATAAAGGTCAGACCTTAGACAAAGGCCAGACCTTGGATTGAAGCCAATTGTGAAGACAAAGTAACGAGAGAAGGTTAGTTGCGTCTAGCCCGGAGAGTTACTGTTAGAGATACCAGCATCCCGGACACGGAGACTGTAAGATGGTTCCGGCCATCACTTCAACACTCAGTCAGGAAGGCAGTACTTCCCTGGGCGGCTGCTGTGTATATCCTACTGATACGGATGCTGTAAGATGGTTCTCGAGATCCAGCACTCCAAATCAAGTGTTCAGTGTATGCCAAAAAATCATAAGGGCTTGGGAACCCTGGTGAAAAATACTCCTCTCCTCCTTACACCAAGGAAAATAACCTGTGATGAATTGTTTTCAAGGGAAACCATCGTTATGGCAAGCTTTTCAGCTGGACCATAAAACAATAGAATAAAGATGTTAGTAACAGAATACGAGTGTTTCCACCTCGAGAATCTTACTTCTTATATGTTTCATGAGATGCAGTAGGTAAAACATTCTCTTCTTTCTACAGAATCCTGGTAAACATACCTGTCCTAAAGTATTTACTTATTCCAAAGAACGTGAACAACTTGGATGCCAGCAACACCCTCTATTTCTAGATGAGCAATGTAATGAATATGGAAGACAGGTAACAGCCTCCTCTCTTTTAGGTAGAACTGCTCTATGAATTCATCGCAGGGAACAACCTCTTATCTGTTTCGGTGAGAAACGCCCCAAGACTTTATTACAGGTTATTTACCTCTCCTCTTCTACGGTGAGAAGTATTCTAGGAACTCATCAACTTAACAGCCTCTTTTATTTCAATGACAGTTCCCAGAGGATGGCCGGGCAACATAATAGGTACCAGGACATGCGACAACATTATGTACAGTCACGGACAAAATTTCTGGCACCCGTCTCAAGTCCCTGTAACGTACCGTGTCAACACTGTACCGAGTTCTCTGTCTCCACCTGCGGAGACAGAGGCCTCGGTACAGGAGTTTAATATCTATAACTTTGATAACATATTGAAAGAGCTTTTCTGTACCTCCGACGGGAACCAGTCCAACACCCACAGCCCAGCGTAGTACTGCTACCAGTCTACCACAGATGTAAAGACAATGGTTCCAGCATCTTTGCGCTGATGCTTACTGCTACGTCCTGACTAGCCGCCCACCAAAGGTCATCTGCCTCGGCAGGATAGTGAAAAGTGTGTTGTGTGAAGTGCATGTGTCGTTGTGTGCGTGTGTGTGTGTGTGTGTGTGTGTGTGTGTGTGTGTGCGTGTGTGTGTGTGTGTGTGCGTGTGTGTGTGTGCGTGTGTGTGTGCGTGTGTGTGTGTGTGTGTGATAATTGATTGTGGGTGACTCTTAACCTTGTATATTTGTACCATGTCTTTAATCCTATTGTATGCACACACACACACACACACACACACACACTCTGGCCTATGCCATGTACCCCTTTCATCGACCAGCCCCTAAGAGGAGGATGGATGAACAGCTGGGTGGACTTGTGGACACGTTGCCGCTACCGGGATTCGAACCTATGCAGGTCTGGCCCTCTACAGATAGTTGTTGGTTTCTCTGGTCCACAGAGAACGACAACACCCTCACCTCTCCTCCTCCTCCTCCTCCAGCGACGGCGTCTCCGCGTGTCCACTTGCGTCTCCCCATCCACCACACCCACAGGGGAAGCAGGGAGGCGCGCCCGTAGCATTGCGTAAGAGAGCGGTGGTGAGGGGTGGAGGTCTCCCCCTCCTCCCTCCCCTCCCTCAGGATGACTACGTAAGGGCCGTCCCCATCCCCTCCCCTCCCCCCTTTCCAACCAACAGAGACCATAAGCCTCCAGCTGATATGCGGGTCACCATAAAATAACGCTAATTGGTAAGCAACGCTATAGGTGGTTCGCTCCCCTTAGCTGAGGACGAGGGAGGGGATGGCGCGTGTGCTTGGTTTGGTTACGTTAGGTCGCTGGCTGGACCTACTTTAACGCCGGGAAAGGAAGACTGCGAGCAGAAGGAAGACTATGGTTCATTCCTCTTCCTTTTTAAACCCTCGTCCCTAATGAAGAGTAATAATATTACGCTTGATGTCACGTTGATATTATTTACTGTATCTTCCTTTGACAGCGGTGGTTTGGTGAATGGAACCTGCGACACTACTACCAGAGACAGGGAAAGAAACGGGTCCAGATGTTAACATCTGGATCCTAACGGTTACGAGGCGGGTGGCAACAGAAGCTCATCAACAGCTTATCAAAAACCATTCGAGTATTTCATTTTCCAAACACCAGTCGTAATGTGAGAGATTTAACGGTACAGAATGGACAAAGGGAATGACTGAAAACTGAATATATATATATATATATATATATATATATATATATATATATATATATATAGTAACAGAGCAACCGTGACGATGGTCAAAGAGACCGGTTAATAATGCATTCTTGGCGTCACGTTACCAAATAAATATTTACACAAGGAACCGTGACGTCATGCAAGTGGAATGGGGGAGGGGACTGGTAATGACGTACTCATGATGTCATCGTGACAAACAGATGTTTACGTCTGAACGACACTAACACGTCACAAACCTGATGGTTATCACATGCACGCCCGATCATTGACTTAGGCACAAGCTTTTAAGAAATGAAATGTCTCAAATTGTTCCAGGTGTCTAGGGAGGGATGCTACGCCAATCCTACTGAGGTTTGCATGTTCAGGAATAAATATTACGAAAGACTATGTAGCCAATGCAGGAGTGGAGGAGACCAGTGGAGGGAGCAAAAACATAGCAGTGAATTCTGATACCGTAGGACCTTATGAAACGCTCGTCGCATTATTGTCCTGTTCCACTTTTCCTTTTTCTTTTTCCTCTTCCCATTTGCTTTCGAGGCGGGAGGTACGTCATCCCATACATAAGTTTCTTGTCCGACAATAATGATACTGGGAAATGTAGAGTAGCGTAAAAGAGGTTTGCTTTAAAAGACATTAATTGAGGATACGCGAGACCACAGTGTAGCAGCGTATGTGCTTGATCCATCCCATGTGAATGGGAGCAGAGTCAGTGCTAAGAAACAGAGTTAATTAATTCTTATAGGAATCTGACATTAAAAGGTAATGTCAGTGTACAGTAATCTGTCACTGCACAGTAATCTGGCATTACAAAGTAATCCGTCATTATACAGTAATCTGTCGTCATTGCACAGTAATCTGTCATGAAACGATACGTTCATAAATACATGCGTACCAAGTGCTGACAGTTATTGCTCATTATGTTTACGCTGCTAAGGCGATTATCCTCCAAAGCCTAATTCTTCTTCCAGTCATTATTTTCTCTTCAAAAAATCATTTCACTTCATCTCAAGAGCGCCAGAACCTGCCTTTCTTTTGTCTACTGTACGCAGACATTCAAGAAACTCATCCTAAACATAAGGCAACTACAGCAGGAGTACAAAAATACTATCTTTTCACGTTATCCGATGAAATACATTAACACAATCATAAGAATGACTACTTCAAATGCGATAATAGGAAACCAGGTATGAGTTAACTGACAAAGATTACATCCATGGAGTACAGAATGCAGCAACAGCATTATATATATATATATTCTTTGTCCGGGCCTTTTCAAAAACCGTCGAGGTACGCTGTGAACATAGTCTGAATAACATTCATACCCTAATTATTCAAAGCATTTCCGCTACCTGGCCTGAGGCATGGTTGAAATGGTAATTACTGACCTCTAATCACAGACAAGTTGAGTACGACAGCTCAGACCCCGAGGGCGTTGCCCCGAGGAGACTTTGAATCTCGATTCATTTTGCGGGGCTTAGAACTGGAAGCTCTTAAAGAGAGCTTAGACGAAGGTAATTAAGCGAGGAGTGTAACCAGGGGTGTCTGGTTGGTGATTTCTTAAACAGCTGAGCTTCAAACCAAGGGGAATCTGTATCAGTAGAGCTGTGCTCTTAGGTCCTAAGGCTCAGATGCTATCGAATAGATCGACCGAATCACCTAAGGCAAAGAAACAAGGAACCAACAAGCTTTGGATCACAGACCTACAGGTCAGACAGCTCAAAGAAAAGAGGCAGGGAGACTCAGAGCCAGAACGCTTCACGTGAAGTGACTTGCAGCCACACATCTTCTGAGTCATGTGATTTTTTTTTTTCCGCCTGGGAAGCACTGAAGAGAGAGAGAGAGAGAAAAAAAAATTTTCCCGATGGAAGCGTTTCGGAGGATCTCCGGACCGGGGAATGTAGGACGCGAAACCTACGACTCAGTACCACCATCTACGCTCAGGGTTCAATGAGAGTTGATAGAAAAGTTCGAGGTGGGTCTCGGAGGGTCCTAACACAACCAATATGTCTGGTAAGAACAGGAGACGACTGGTAAAAGGACTTTGGTACTGGGAAATTACGGTATATATTAAGTGGTTCGAATTCAGGTGAGAAGGGCTGCACCTGGGTGGCGTAATGAATTGAGTAGAGGCAAGAGAAGAGGGCGATTTCGGTGGCGATGGGAACATATACGTGATGCAAGAATGATGTTACGGTGACGCAGGGACGGGGTCAGGACTGACGATACTGTAAACTGGATTAAAATGGGTGAGTGGTGGATCTATGTGGCAGAAGGGTGAACTTTAGGAAGTCAGGTGGATTGAGGTGGTGGGGGAGGATTTACATAGGAGGCGAGGTGGATCTAGGTAGTGAAAGGAGGCTTCATGTGATAAAAGGTGGAGTTCTGGAGTAAAGCCTATTATAGTACAGAAGACAGTGGGAGGAAACTCTTGAGCGAGGTTGAGACGCTCTGGATTCGATACAACTATTTCCAGGGAGTTCATTATGCTTGCAGAGCAGAGTCCATCTAATTACGTCCTTCAGCAGTAATTTCACAAGCAACATATATTACCGGGTAATTGTATAAGAATGATAAACCACCGTCTCATAATTCACCCGGCACTGTTTAACTCACTCAACGAGCCAGCAAGCGTGATTTATTGGATTGACGGAAACAGAATTCTAATGGAACAGAATGAAATGTGGTTTATGGCCCCCGTGTAAAGCGTAGTCATGGGCAAAGGTTGGGGGAGCGAACGTGCAGCCGAAGAGCAAATCTTTGCGATTGCAAGAGACTGTAGACTTCACATGGGGTAGAGAGACTGATCATACGAAGTGTGTAAGGTGAGAGATAACTGCAGACTATGCAGAAGAAGGACCAAGAACCTACTGGGAGACGAGAGGCTGTGAGAGACTGATTTTGAAACGCTGGGAGAGAGAGAGAGAGAGAGAGAGAGAGAGAGAGAGAGAGAGAGAGAGAGAGAGAGAGAGAGAGAGAGAG
>JAYMFT010044692.1:0-15477 GCA_038088735.1 Panulirus argus | reverse complement strand
TGAAGGATAATCCTCAATACAATATGCGACCTTGTGAGAAACCACTTGGGTTATAAACCTCAATACAATATGCGACCGTGAAAGAAATCAGAGGAGCATGAAATGCAATACAATATGCAACCGTTTGAGAAATCAATGAGGGATAATCTTCAATACAATATGCGACCATGTGAGAAAGCATTGTGGGATGAACCTCACTTCAATATGCGACCCTGTGGCAAACCAGTGGAGGATTATCCTCAATACAATATGCGACAATGTGAGAAACCATTGGGAGATAAACCTCAATACAATAAGCGAACTTGTGAGAAACCACCGGGAAATAAATATCAATATGATATGGGAGTCTTTGAGAAACATTGGGGGATGCATCTCAATACAATATGCGACCATATGAGAAACCATTGGGGGATGAACCTCAGTTTAATATATGACCGTGTGAAAAACCATTGGGGGATAATACTTAGTAGAATATGCGACCGTGTGAGAAACTATTGGGGGATGACCTTCAATACAATATGCGAACGTGTGAGAAACCACTTGGAGATAAACCTCAGTACAATGTGCGACAGTGTGAGAAACCATTGGGGGATGAACCTCAATATAATATGCGACCGTGTGAAAAACCAGTGGGGGAAAAATCTCAATACATTATGCTGTAGTGTGAAAAACAATTGGAGGATAAATCTCAATACAATATGCGACTGTGTGAGAAACCATTGAGGGATGAACCTCAGTATAATATGCGACCGTGTGAGATACCATTGGAGGATAATCCTCAATACAATATGCGAGCCCGTGAGAAACCCGTGTAACATAAACATCAATACAATATGCGACTGTTTGAGAAACCATTGAGGATTGAACCTCAATACAATATGTAAGCCCGTGAGAAACCACTGGTTGATAACCCTGAATACAATATGCTTCCGTGTGAGAGGCCACTGGGGAAGAAACTTTAAGATAATATATGACCGTGTGAGAAACCAGTTGAGGATATACCTCAATACAAATATCGAGCCCTTGACAAACCATTGGGGATGAACCTCAGTACAATATCCGACCTTGTGAGAAACCAGTGGAGCATAACCCTCAATACAATATGCGACCGTGTGAGAAACTTTTGGGGGATGAACCTCAATAAAATATGTGACCGTGTGAGAAAGCATTGGGGGATAAGCCTCAATACAATATGCGACCGTGTGAGAAACAACTGGAGGATAAACCTCATATTACTATGAGACCGTGTGAGAAACCATTGGGGGATGAACCTCAATACAATATGCGACCGTGTGAGAAACCAATGAAGTAATATCCTTAATACAATATGCGACTGTGTGAGAAACCATTGGCGGATGAACCTCAATACAATATGCGACCGTGTGAGAAACTAGTGGAGGATAAACCTCAATACAATATGCGACTGTGTGAGAAACCATTGGGGGATGATCTTCAATACAATATGCGACCCTGTGAGAAACCATTGCTGGATGACCCTCAATTCAATATGCGACCGTTTGACAAACCAGTGGAGGATGATGCTTTATATATTATGCGACCGTCTGAGAAACCACTGGGATATAAACATCAATGCAATAAGCGAACTTATGAAAAACCACCGGGCAATAAATCTCAGTATAATATGGGAGTGTGTGAGAAAGCATTTCGGGATGAACCTTAATACAATATGCGACCAAATGAGAAACCATTGGGGGATGAACATCAGTACAATATGCGACCTTGTGAGAAACCATTGGGGGGTAAAGCTTAATACAATATAAGAACGTGGAAGAAACCAATGGGGATAAACCTCAATACAATATGGGACCGTGTGAGAAAGCAGTCGGGGAAAAATCTTAATATAATATGCGATGATGTGAGAAACCATTGGATGATAAACGTCAATACAATATGCGATCCCGTAAGAAACCAGTGGAGGATAAACGTCAGTACAATATACGACCTTGTGAGAAACCAATGGAGGATAATACTCAATACAATATACGAGACCGTAGGAAACCATTGTAGGATAATCCTCAATACAATATGCAAGAGTGTGTAAAGCAATGTAGGATGAACCTCAATACAATATTCGACCGTGTGATAAACCATTGGGGGACAATCCTTAAAACAAATTCGACCGTGTGAGAAACCACTGGGGGATGAACCTCAATACAATATGCGACCGTGTGAGAATGAACTGGGGGATAAACTTCAATACAACATGAGACCGTGTGAGAAACCATTGGGGGATGAACCTCAATACAAAATGTGACCGTGTGAGAAACTAGTGGAGGATAAACCTCAATACAATATGCGACCGTGTGAGAAACCATTGGGGAATAATCTTCAATCCAATATGCGACCCTGTGAGAAGCCATTGGAGGATGAACCTCAATTCAATATGCAACCGTGTGACAAACCAGAGGAGGGTGATTCTTAATACAATATGCAACCGTCTGAGAACCCACTGTGAGATAAACATCAATGCAATAAACGAACTTGTGAAAAACCACCGGGAAATAAATCTCAATATAATATGGGAGTGTGTGAGAAACCATTTCGGGATGAACCTTAATACAGTATGCGAACATATGAGGAACAATTGGGGGAGAAACCTCAGAACAATATCTGACCATGTGAAAAAACATTGGGGGATAATAATCAGTATAATATACGATCGTGTGAGAAACCAGTGTGAGATACCAGTGGGGGAAAAAACCTCAATACATTATGCGACAGTGTGAAAAAACAATGAAGGATAATCCTCAATACAATATGAGACATTTTGAGAAACCACTTGGGTTATAAACCTCAATACAATATACAACCGTGAAAGAAATCAAAGGAGCATGAAATTCAATACAATATGCAACCGTTTGAGAAATAATTGTGGGATAATCTTCAATACAATATGCGACCTTATGAGAAAGCATTGGGGGATGAACCTCACATCAATATGCGACCGTGTGACAAACCAGTAGAGGATTATCCTCCATACAATATGCGACCGTGTGAGAAACCATTGGGAGATAAACCTCAGTACAATAAGCGAACTTGTGAGAAACCACCAGGGAATAAACATCAATATAATATGGGAGTGTTTGAGAAACATTGGGGATGAATCTCAGTACAATATGCGACCATATGAGAAACCATTGGGGGATGAACCTCAGTTTAATATATGACCGTGTGAGAAACCATTGGGGGATAATACTCAGTAGAATATGCGACCTTGTGAGAAACTATTGGGGGATGACCTTCAATACAATATGCGACAGTGTGAGAAACCATTGGGGGATAAACCTCAATACAATATGCGAGCCCTTGAGAAACCAGTGGGGAAAAAAGCTCAGTACAATATGCGACCGTGTGAGAAACCATTGTGGGATGAACCTCAATACAATATGCGACCATATGAGAAACTATTGGGGAATGAACGTCGATACAGTATGCGACCGTGTGACAAACCATTGGAGAAATAACTTCAATACAATATGTGTCCGTGTGAGAAACCATTGGGGATGAATATCATTTCAATATGCGACCCTGTGAGAAACCATTGCGGGATGAACCTCAATTCAATATGCGACCGTTTGACAAACCAGTGGAGGATGATGCTTAATAAAAATATGCGACCGTCTGAGAAACCACTGGGAGATAAACATCAATGCAATAAGCGAACTTATGAGAAACCACCGGGCAATAAATCTCAATATAATATGGGAGTGTGTGAGATAGCATTTCGTGATGAACCTTAATACAATATGCGACCAAATGAGAAACCATAGGGGGAATAACATCAATACAATATGCGACCTTTTGAGAAACCATTGGGGGATAAAGCTTAATGTAATATAAGAACGTGGAAGAAACCAATGGGGGATGAACCTCAGTACAATATGGGACCGTGTGAGAAAGCAGTCCAGGATAAATCTTAATATAATATGCAATCATGTGAGAAACCATTTGATGATAAACCTCAATACAATATGCGATCCTTAAAAAAGAACCGGGGAATAATCCTCAATATAATATAACATGTGACAGTGTGAGAAACCAGTGGAGGAAAATCCTCAATATAATATGCGAGACCGTGAGAAACCATTGGGGGATAATCTTCAATAAAATATGCAACAGTGTGAAAATCCAATGGAGGATAAACCTCAGTAGAATGTACGACCGTGTGAGAAACCATTGGGGATAATTCTCATTACAATATGCGACCGTGTGAGAAACCATTGGGGATGAGCCTCAATACAATATGCGACCGTGTGAGAAACCATTTGCGGGATGAACCTCAATACAATATGCGACCGTGTGACAAACCAATGGAGGATAATCTTCAATACAATATGCGACCGTCTGAGAAACCACTGGGAGATAAACCTTAATACAATAAGCAGCCTTATGAAAAAGAACCGGGGAATAATCCTCAATATAATATGGGAGTGTGTGAGAAACCTTTCGGGGATGAACCTCAGTACAATATAGGAACATGAGAGATACCCTTTGGGGATGAACTTTAATGCGATATCTGACCGTGTGATAAACCGCTGGGGGATATTCCTCAATATATTATTTGACCGTGAGATAAACCATTGGGGGATGATCCTCAATAAAATATGCGACCGTTTGAGAAACCATAGGGGGATGAACCTCAATACAATATGCGACCTTGTGAGAAACCAGTGGGGGATAAAGCTTAATACAATATAAGAACGTGTAAGAAACCAAATGGGGATAAACCTCAATACAATATGGGACCGTGTGAGAAAGCAGTTGGGGATAAATCTTATTATTATAATATGCGACCATACGAGAAACTATTGGATGATAGACCTCAGTACATTATGCGATCCCGTGAGAAACCAGTGGAGGATAAACGTCAACACAATATGTGACCTTATGAGAAACCTGTGGAGGATGAACCCCAATACAATATGCGAGACCGTGAGAAACCATTGAAGGATAATCCTCAATACAATATGTAACAGTGTGAGAAACCAATGGAGGAAGAACCTCAATACAATATACGACCGTGTGATAAACCATTGGGGGATAATCCCCAATAAAATATGCGACCGTGTGAGAAATCACTGGGGGATGAGCCTCAATATAATATGCAACCGTGTGAGATACAACTGGGGATAGACCTCAATACAATATGAGACCGTGTGAGAAACCATTGGGGGATGAACCTCAATACAATATGAGATCATGTGAGAAACCAGTGAAGGATAAACCGGAATACAATATGCGACCGTTTAAGAAACAATTGGAGGAATAACATCAGTACAATATGCGAACTTGTGAGAAACCATTGGGGGATAATCCTCAATACAATATACGAGCGTGTGAGAAACCATTGGGGGATGAACCTCAAATGAATATGTGACCATGTGACAAACCAGTGGGGGATAATCCTCAATACAATATGCTACCGTGTGAGAAACCACTGGGAGATAAACCTCAATACAATGAGCGACCTTGTGAGAAACCACCGGGGAAAAAACCTCTATGTAATATGGGAGTGTTTGAGAAACCATTGGGGGATGAACCTCAATAAAATATGGGACCATGAGAGAAACCAGTGGGAGATGACTTCAATACAATATCTGACCGTGTGAGAAACAACTGGATGATAATCCTTAATATAGTATTTGACCGTGTGAGAAACTATTGGGGGACGATCCTCTTTACAATAGGCTACCGTTTGAGAAACCATTGAGGGATGAACCTCAATACACTATGCGACCGTGTGAGACACCATTGGGGGATGAACATCAATACAATATGCTACCGTGTGAGACACCATTGGGGGATGAACCTTAATACAATATGCAACCGTGTGAGAAACGAATGGGGGATAAACCTCAATACGATATGCGACAGTGTGAGAAACCATTGGGGGATGAACCTCAATACAATATGCGACCGTGTGAGAAACTATTGGAGAAAAACCTCAATACAATATGCGAACCCGTGAGAAACCGGTGGGGGAAAAACCTCAATACAATATGCGATCGTGCGAGAAACCATTTTGGGAGGAACCTCAATACAATATGCCACCGTGTGAAAAACTATTTGGGGATGAACGTCAATACAATGTGCGAACGTATGATAAACCAAAGGGGGATAAACCTCAAACAATATGCGACAGTGTGAAAAACCACTAGGGGATGAATCTTAATACAATATGTGACTGTGTGAGAAACCAGTGGAGGATAATCCTCAATACAATATGCGACAGTGTGAGAAACCATTGGGGGACGATCCTCAATACAATATTCGACCTTGTGAGAAACCAGTGGGGGATAAAGCTTAATACAATATAGGAACGTGTAAGAAACCAATGGGGGATAAAAATCAATACAATATGGGAAAGTGTGAAAAAGCAGTGAGGGATAAATCTTAATATAATATGCGACCATGTGAAAAAGTATTGGATGATAAACCTCAATACAATATGCGATCCCGTGAGAAGCCAGTGGAGGATAAACGTCAATACAATATATGACAATGTGAGAAACCAGTGGAGGATAATCCTCAATATAATATGCGAGACCGTGAGAAACCATTGAAGGAAAATTCTCAATACAATATGTAACAGTGTGAGAATCCAATGGAGGATGAACCTCAATACAATATAAGACCGTGTGATAAACCACTGGGGGATAATCGTCAATACAATATGCGACCGTGTGAGAAACCATTGGGGGATGAGCCTCAATACAATAGGCGACCGTGTGAGAAACAACTGGGGGATAAATCTCAATACAAAATGAGACCGTGTGAGAAACCAATGGGGGATGAACCTCAAAACAATATGCGACCGAGTGAGAAACTAGTGAAGGACAATCCTGAATACAATATGGAACCGTTTGAGAAACCATTGGGGGATTAACTTTAGTACAATATGCGACCGTGTGAGAAATCAGTGGAGGATAAACCTTAGTACAATATGCCACCGTGTGAGAAACCATTGGGGGTTAATCCTCAATACAATATTCAAGCGTGTGAGAAACCATTGGGGGATGAATCTCTATTCAATATGCGACCGTGTGACAAACCAGTGGAGGATAATCCTCAATACAATATGCAGCCGTCTGGGAAACCACTGGAAGATAAACTTCAATACAATAAGCGACCTTGTGCGAAACAACCGGGGAATAAACCTCAATGTAATATGGGAGTGTGTGAGAAACCATTTGGGGATGAATCTCAACACAATATGGGAACATGAGTGAAACCATTGGGAGATGAACTTTAATACAATATCTGACCGTTTGAGAAACAACTGGGGGATAATCCTCAATACAGTATTTGACCGCGTGAGAAACCATTGGGGATGAGCCTCAATACAAAATGCGACCGTGTTAGAAACAACTGAGGGATAACCCTGAATACAATATGATACCGTGTGAGATACCATTGGGGGATGAACCTCAATATAATATGCGACCATGTGAGAAACCAGTGAAGGATAATCCTTAATACAATGTGCGACCGTTTGAGAAACCACTGGGGGAACAACTTCAGTACAATATGCGACAGTGTGAGAAACCAATGGAGGATAAAAATCGAAACAATATATGGACCCCGTGAAAAACCATTGGGGACGAACCTCCGAGTAAGAAATCATTGTAGGATAAACCTCAATACAATATGCAACCGTGTGAGAAACCATTGAGGGATGAACCTTAATACAGTATGCGACCGTCTGAGAAACCAGTGGGGGATTAACCTAAATACAATTTGCGACCGTGTGAGAAACCATTGGGGGATGAACCTCAATACAATATGCTACCGTGTGAGAAACCATTGGGGGATGAACCTCAATAAAATATGCGACCGTGTGAGAAATCATTGGAGGATGAACCTCAATATAATATGCGACTGTGTGAGAAACCATAGACTGATGAACCTCAGTACAATATCCGGCCCTGTGAGAAACCATTGGAGGATAAATTTCAATACAATATGCGAGCCCCTGAGAAACCCGTATGGGATGAACCTCAATACAATATGCGACCGTGTGAGAAACCAGTGGTGGATAAACCTCAATACAATATACAACCGTGTGAGAAACCATTGGGGGTTGAACCTCAATACAATATGCGACCTTGTGAGAAACCAATGGAGGATTATCCTCAGTATAATATTCGACAGTGTGATAAACTATTGCAAGATGAACCTAAATACAATATGCTACCGTGTGATAAACCAGTGGGGGATAAACCTCAATACAATATGGGACCGTGTGAGAAAGCAGTGGGGGATAAATATAAATATAATATGTGACTGTGTGAGAAACCATTGCAAGATAAACCTCGATGCAATATGCGAGCCCGAGAGAAACCTGTGGAGGATAAACGTCAATACAATATGTGACAGTGTGAGAAACCAGTAGAGGATATACCTCAGTACAATATGCGACCGTGTGAGAAACCATTGGGAGATAATCTTCAATACAATATGCGACCCTTTGAGAAACAATTGCGGGATGAACCTCAGTAGAATATAAGACCGTGTGAGAAACCATTGGGGTATAATTCTCAATACAATATGCGACCGTGTGAGAAACCACTGGGGGATAAACCTCAATACAATATGAGACCGTTTGAGAAACCATTTGTGGGATGAACCTCAATACAATATGCGACCGTTTGAGAAACTAGTGATGGATAATCCTCAATACAATTTGCGACCGTGTGAGAATCCATTGGGGGATGAACCTCAATACAATATGCGACAGTGTGAGAAACCAGTGGAGGATAAACCTCAATACAATATGCGATCGTGTGAGAAACCATTGTGGGATAATCTTCAATACAATATGCGACCCTTTGAGAAAGCATTGCAGGATGAACCTCAATTCAATATGCGACCGAGTGACAAACCAGTGGAGGACGATGCTTAATACAATATTCGACCGTCTGAGAAACCAGTGGGAGATAAACATCAATGCAATAAGCAAACTTGTGAGAAACCACTGGGGAATAAATCTCAGTATAATATGGGAGAGTGTGAGAAACCATTTCGGGATGAACCTTAATACAATATGCGACCAGGTGAGGAACCATTGGGGGATGAATATCAAAACAATATTGGGGGATAATACTCAGTATAATATGCGACCGTGAGGGAAACCAATGGGGGATAATCCTCATACAATATGCGAACGTGTGAGAAACCATTTGGGGATGAACATCAATAAAATATGCGACCGTGTGAGAAACCAATGGGGGATAAACCTCAATATATTATGCGACAGTATGAGAAACCATTGGAGGATGATCCTCAATACAATATGCGAGCATGTGAGAAACCATTGAATGATAAACCTGAATACAATATGCGAGCCCGTGAGATAACATTGGGGGAAAAAGCTCAGTACAATATGCTACCGTGTGAGAAACCAATGAAGGATAATCTTCAATACAAAATGCGACATTTTGAGAAACCACTGGGGGATGAGCCTCAATACAATATGCGACCGTGTGAGAAACAAGTGGAGGATAAAGCTCTATACAATACGCAACCGTTTGAGAAACCATTGGGGTATAATCCTCAATGCAATATGCGATCGTGTGAGAAACCATTGGGGGATGAACCTCAGTTCAATATGCGACTGTGTGACAAACTAGTTGAGAATAATCCTCAGTACAATATGCGACCGTGTGAGAAACCACTGGGAGATAAACCTCAATAAAATAAGCGAACTTGTGAGAAACCACCGGTGAATAAATCTCAGTATAATATGAGAGTGTGTGAGAAACCATAGGTTGATAAATCTCAATACAATATGCGACCATGTGAGAAACCATTCAGGGATGAACCTCAGTTTAATTTCTCACCATGTGAGAAACTATTGGGGGATAATACTCAGTATAATATGCGACCGTATGAAAAACCATTGGAGGATAATCTTCAATACAATTTGAGACCGTGTGAGAAACCATTGGAGGATGAACTTCAATATAATATGCGACCGTGTGTGATACGAGTGGTGGAAAAACCTCAATACAATATGCGACCGTGTGAGAAACCATTGGAGGATAAACCTGAAAACAACATGGGATCCCGTGAGATAACAGTGGGGGAAAACCCTCAGTACAATATGCGACCGTGTGAGAAACCAATGAAGGACAATCCTCAATATAATATGCGACCTTGTGAGAAACCACTGGGGGATAAACCTCAATACAATATGCGACCGTGTGAGAAACCAGTGGAGGATGAACCTGAATACAATATACAACTGTTTGAGAAACCATACCGGGATAATCCTCAATACAATATGCAACCGTGTGAGAAAACGTTGGGGGATGAACCTCAGTTCAATATGCGACCGTGTGACAAACCAGTGGAGGATAATCTTCAGTACAATATGCGACCGTGTGAGAAACCAGTGGGAGATAAACCTCAATATAATATGCGACGGTGTGAGAATCCAATGGGAGACAAACCTCAATACAATATGCGACGGTGTGACAAACCACTGGGGGAAAAAAATCATTACAATATGCGACCGTATTAGAAACCAGTGGGAGATACATCTCAATACAATATGCAACTGTGTGAGAAACCACTGGGGGATAATCCTGAATACAATATGTGACCGTGTGAGAAACCAGTGAGCGATAAACCTCAATACAATATGCGACCGTGTGAGAAACCAGTGGAGGATAAACCTCAATACAATATGCAACCGTGTGAGAAACCAGTGGGGGATATAACTGAATATAATATGCGACAGTGTGAGAAACCAGTGGGGGATACACCTCAATACGATATGCGACCTTGTGAGAAACCACTTGGGGATACACTTCAATACAATTTGAGACCGTGTGAGAAACCATTGGGATATAAACCTCAATACAATATGCCACCGTGTGAAAAACCAGTGGGAGATACACCTCAATACAATATGGGACCATGTGACAAAGCAGTGAGAGATTAACCTCAATACAATATGCGACCGTGTGAGGAACTAGTGGGTGACAAACGTCAATACAATATGCGACCGTGTGAGAAACCAGAGAGCGATAACCGTCAATACAATATGTGAGAGTGTGAGAAACCAGTGATAGATAAACCTCAAAGCAATATGCGACCGTGTGAGAAACCATTGGGGGATAAACCTCAGTACAATATGCGACTGTGTGAAAAACCATAATGACAAAAACCTCAATACAATATGCGACCGTGTGAGAAAAAAATAGGAGATAAACCTTAATATAATATCCGACGATGTGAGAAACCAGTGGTTGATAAACCTCAATGCAATATGCGACCGTGTGAGAAACCAGTAGGAGAAAAACCTCAATACAATATGCGACCGTATGAGAAAATAGTGGGGGATAAACCGCAATACAATATGCAGCCGTTTGATAAACCAGAAAGAGAGAAACCTCAATACATTATGCGACCTTGTGAGAAACCAGTCGAGGAAAAACCTCAATACAATATGCGACCATATGAGAAACCAGTGGGCGATAAACCTCAATACAATTTGCGAAAGTGTGAGAAGCCAGAAGGAGATAAATCTCAATACAATATGCGACGATGTGAGATACAATTAGGGGATAAACCTCAATACAATATGGGACCGTATCCGAAACCAGTGGGGGATACACCTCAATACAATATGCGACCGCGTGAGAAACCACTTGGAAAGAAACCTCAATACAATATGTAACCGTGTGAGAAACCAGCAGGCGATAAAACTCAATACTATATGCGACCGTGTGAGAAACCAGTGGAGGATAAACCTCAATACAATATGCGACCATGTGAGAAACCAGTGGGGATACATCTCAATACAATATGCGACGGTGTGTGAAACCAGTGGGAGATAAACCTCAATACAATATGCGACAGTTGAGAAAACAATATAGGACAAACCTCAATACAATATGCGACCTTGTGAAAAACCACTTGGGGATACACCTCAATACAATTTGAGACTGTGTGAGAAGCCATTGGGAGATAAACCTCAATACAATATGCGATCGTGTGAGAAACCAGTGGGAAAGAAACCCCAATACAATATAGGACATGTGAGAAAGGATTTTGAGATAAACCTCAATATAATATGCGACCGTGTGAGAAACCAGTGTTGGATAAACCTCAATACATTATGCAACCGTGTGAAAAAGCAGAATGAGATAAACCTCAATACAATATGCGACCGTGTGAGGAAAAAGTAGGAGATAAACCTTAATACAATATTCGACAATGTGAGAAACCAGTGGTCGATAAACCTCAACACAATATGCGACCGTGTGAGAAACCAGTAGGAGATAAACCTCAATACAATATGCGACCGTATGAGAAAATAGTGGGGGGAAAAATCTCAGTACACTATGCGACAGTGTGAGAAAGCACTGGAGAATAAATCTCAATACAATTTGAGACCGTGTGAGAAACCAGTTGGGGATACACCTCAATAGAATATGCGACGGTGTGAGAAACCAGTAGGAGATAAACCTCAGTACAATATGCGACGGAGTGTAAAACTACTTGGGGATAAACCTTAACATAATATGCGATCGTGTGAGAAACCAGTTGGCGATAAACCTCAATACAATATGGGACATGTGAGAAAGCATTTTAAGATAAACCTCAATATACTATGCGACAGTGTGAGAAACTAGTTGGGGATAAACCTAAATACAATATGCGACCGTGTGAGGAACCAGTGAGCCATAAACCTCAATAAAATATGCGACTAAGTGAGAAGCCAGTAGGAGATAAACCTCAATACAATATGCGACCTTGTGAAAAACCAGAGAGCGATAAACCTCAATACAATAAGTGACCCTGTGAGAAACCAGTGGGGATAAAGCTAAATACATTACGCGACCGTGTGAAAAACCGGAATGATATAAACCTCAATACAATATACCACCGTGTGAAAAAAAGTGCGAGATAAACCTTAATACAATATCCGACGATATGAGAAACCAGTGGTCGATAAACCTCGATACAATATGCGACCGTGTGAGAAACCAGTAGGAGATAAACCTCGATACACTATCCGACCATGTGAGAAACCATTGGGATATAAACCTCAATACAATATGCGTCCGTGTGAGAAACAAGTGGGGGATAAACCTCAATACAATATACGACCTTTCGAAAAACCTGAATGAGATAAACCTCAATACAATATACCACCGTGTGAGAAAATGTAGGAGATAAACTTGAATACAATATCAGGCGATGTGGGAAACCAGTGGTCGATAAAAATCGATAAAATATGCGACCATGTGAGAAACCAGTAGGAGATTAACCTCGATACACTATGCGACCGTGTGAGAAACCAGTGGGAGATAAACCTCAATATAATATTCGACGGTATGAAAAGCAGTGGGAGATAAACCTCAATACAATTCTCGACGGTGTGAAAAACCACTGGGGGATAAACCTCAATACATTATGCAACCTTGTAAGAAACTAGTGGGGGATCAACCTCAATACAATTTGCGACAGTTTGAAAAATCATTAGGAGAAAAAGTTCATTACAATATGCGAACATGTAAGAAACCAGTGAGTGATAAACCTCAATATAATACGCGACCGTGTGAGAAACAAGTGGGAGATAAACCTCAATACAATATGCGACTGTGTGAGAAACTAGTGGGGAATAAACGTCAATGCAATATGCGACCTTGTGAGAAACCAGAGAGCGATAAACCTCAATACATTATGACACCGTGTGAGAAACTAGTACGAGATAAACCTCAATACACTATGCGACCGTTTCAAAAACTAGTGGGGAATAAACCCCAATTCAATATGTGACCGTTAAAGAAACCAAAGGGGGAATAAACCTCAATACAACATGCGACCGTGTGAGAAACCAGTGGGGGATACACCGCAATACACTATGCGACCGTGTGAGAAACCAGTGGGAGATAAACCTCAATATAATGTGCGACGGTGTGAGAAACCAGTGGGAGATAAATATCAATACAATATGCGACGGTGTGAGAAACCAATGGGGATAAACCTTAATACAATATGCAATCGTATGAGAAACCACTGGTGAATACACCTCAGTACAATTTGAGACCGTGTAACAAACCAATGGGGGATACACCTCAATAAAATATGCGTCGGTGTGAGAAACCAGTGGGAGATAAACCTCAATAAAATATGCGTCGGTGTGAAAAGCCACTGTGGGATAAACCTCAATACAATATGCGACCGTGTGAGAAACGAGGTGCTGATAAACCTCAATACAATATGTGACCGTGTGAGAAACTAGTGGGGGATAAACCTCAATATAATATGCGACCGTGTGAGAAACCATTGAGGAATAAACCTCAATACAATATGCGACAGTGTGAGAAACCAGTAGGAGATAAACCTCAATACAATATCCGACCCTGTGAGAAAGCAGTGAGTGCTAAACCTCAATACAATACGTGACTGTGTGAGATACTAGTGGGAGATAAACCTCGTTTACAATATGCGACCGTTTGAGAGACTAGTGGGGGAAAATCATCAATAAAATATGCGACCCTGTGAAAAGCCAGAGAGCGCAAAGCCTCAGTACAATATGCGATCGTGTGAAAAACCAGTACGAGAAAAACCTCAATACAATACCCGACCGTGTGAGAAACCAGTATGGGATAAACCTCAATGCAATATGCGACCGTGTGAAAAACAGTAATGAGATAAACCTCAATACAATATGCGACCGTGGGAGAAAAAAGTAGGAGACAAACAAAAATACAATATCCGACGATGTGAGAAACCAGTGGTCAATAAACCTCTACACAATATGCGACAGTGTGAGAAACCATTAGGAGGTATACCTCAGTTCCATATGCGATCGTGTGAAAATCCAGAGGGAGATAAACCTCAATATAATATGCAACGGTATGAAAAACCAGTGGGAGATAAACCTCAATACAATATGCGACGGTTTGAGAAACCACGGAGGGATAAACCTCAATACAATAGCCGACTGTGTGAAAAACCAGTTGGCGATAAACCTCAATATAATATACGACCTTTTGACAAACTAGTGTGGGATAAGACTCAATACAATATGCTACCGTGTGAGAAACCAGTGAGCGATAAACCTGAATTCACTATGTGAGAAACCAGTAGCAGATAAACCTCAATATAATATGTGACCGTGTGAGAAACCATTGAGTGATAAACTTCAGTACAATACGCGACCGTGTGAGAAACTAGTGGGAGATAAACCTTAATACAATATGCACCGTGTGAGATACTAGTGGGGAATAAACGTCAATACAATATGCGACCTTTTGAGAAACCAGAGAGCGATAAACCTCAGTAAAATATGCGACCATGTGAGAAGCCAATACGAGATAAATCTCAATACAATATGCGACCGTGTGAGAAACCAGTGGGGGATAAACCTCAATACAATATGCGACCGTGTGAAAAACCACTGGGAGATAAACCTCAATACAATATGCGACCGTGTGA
>JAYMFT010044671.1:0-15477 GCA_038088735.1 Panulirus argus | reverse complement strand
GTGAACTGTGACCGGGATCAGAGGATTAATTACCGTCAGTGTCAACAGAGGACCGAAAATTCCACGGTCCCTGATGGAGATTTTCGTGACGATGAAGAGGTTTCCAGCAGAGTCCAAACAAAGAGGGTCCATTTCTCTCGATCACGACCCAGCGATACCCGTAAACCCGCTCATGATACGGTATTCCCCAGTCTGTGATCACAGTTGAGGATATCGAAATCTCGGGACGGGTTTACGCGCCTTGATAGTGAGGTTCCCAGAAACAGCAGGTTCGATTCCAGGTCCAGTCTGTAATACAACGAAGTCTTGACAGTTGGAGCGTGGGGTTCCAAGGCAGTGGGGTCTAAGGTTCGAGTTTCGAAGATGGCGCTGCCTCCTCCTCTTCCTCGCTCTGGAGACTGGTTGGAGAACGCGTATGAATCCCTGAGTAGCAAGCATCTATCTTAGGACTTCCTACGGAGATTTTTCCAGCATGACACTCTGTCAGACGAAGGTATTGCTTGTGAAAGTGACAAGTGCTTCCCGCTGCCTGGTATGAGAGAGTCAACAATGACGTTACTGGTCGGTGCCAAGAGTTTAATGCCAGGTTGCTTTTGAGAGGACTAAGCCACGCCGGAAAAAAAAAAAAAAAAAGGAGGAGGACGACCCTGGACAGCTTCCTGGTCGTAGCAGGTCGATCATTAGTCGTGTAGACTAACAGCGTCCACTTGTGAGATCCGAGAAAAAGGACACCCTTTTACCAGAGGGGGTCTCTCTCTCTGTCTCTCTCGGAGGTCCTGAAGATACACGATAAATGGACGTCAAAAACTGGCGTCTCCAGGAACCCAAACGATAACCCCGGTAATTTCCTTCACATACAAAGACACTGGCAGAGCATCGTTAGTGACCGCACCTCGCCGCACTAACCTGGCCATACCGGGGCTGTGGACAATGGGAACAACACACCCACGAGTTTCTATGAGTTAACTGCAATGCCCGCAACTTGTTTTCGGGATAATGTTGCCTCATCGCGCGTCGTTATGGCCGTGTTCCAGGGAGAGCCCGCCGCTCCACATGGAATAAGTTGGGTTCCCGGAACATTTGCCTCTCAGGAGCAGTGACGCGCGTGTAAGCACCGGCGCTCGAGATGTTTCTTGCTGCATAAGACCCCATCGGGAGGCCTCAGAGGAACGTACGGATGACAGTTTAATGGAGAGGTATCAGTTGGGAGTAGAGACCTGACCTACGAGAACACCAACCACAAGGACGCTACCACACTCACGGAGACGCCACCATACCGACGGAGAGGCTCCCGCACCCACAGGAACGCTAGGATGCCCAGGGGGAAGGCACCGTACTCATGGGGCAAGCCACCGAACCCGGGGGGACACCACCATATCTCTGGGGACGCCACCATACCTTTGGCACCGCCACCATACCTCTAGGGAACGGCACAACACCCATGGGGACACCACCACGCCCACGGGGACACCACCATATCCACAGGGACATCACCATACCCATGGGAATACCATCATACCACTGGGGACGCCACCATACCCATGGGGACAGCACCATGACCAAGGAGACGCCGAACCATACATAGACGCTATACGGGACGCAGTCATGTGGCGTGCCATGCGAGGTATTCTTATTCTTCACTCTTCCAGCCGTTTACTCCCTGCGTAGTTCATTTTATTTCAGGGTTATGTTTCCCCGATAAAGGCGCAGGAATTGTCGACACACCTGCTCGCAGTCGCTTTGCTGTATCGGAAAATTTCAAGCAAATGTCACGAAAAATACGAAGCAAACTTTTGAGAAATTTCCATAATAGAATTTATTCACCTGTTAATCTAGAATAACTTTGTCTGATACTGACATGAAGTGCCACAGCTCTTATCGTAAATGTGATTACATCGTATTTTGCAAAGGTGTGGGAACTGTGCACTGTGTCCTTTCCGGGACCTGTTCTCTGCACAACTGGTGACGCACATATTGGAGAGGCGATGAAAAAAGGAAATTCCTTTTGTTTCCCTAACGGCCCGCGTTCCTTACCGTGTTTTATAGAATCCAATTACTTTTACTGTTCCCAGAAGCATTTTCGTGTTTTGGACTAAGCAGAGTACAAGCACTGCATATCCCCCTGCTTCCTTTTGCTCGCTGAAAAACATACGGTAATCACATTACGATGGGACGTCGTATATACATCATCTTGGCCTCTCTGGAGTTGAAATTGCCTCCTAATTCTCCTCTCAGTTAATCTTTAAGATTCCCTGATAACACTCGAGTTTGTTTCTTTTAAGACCCTGAGAAGTTTGGGTGAAGATAGTAAGAAAAACCCGAGAATGCAAGAAGGATAACATGTATACTGTAGAGACGTGATACCATTTGTCCTCGTTTGCCCAATCAGTTTCAGAAAGACTCGTCTCCGCATGGCAAGCCTTGTAGTCTGTGGGGTTCCAGTTCTTGTGTCTTCATTTCTTATTGTCTGGAAACGTCAGCACCGCATGACAGGTAGCCAGTAGAGCATCCTCTTCATCTCATTTATACTTTTAGGATTGAAGTGAAAGAACGAGCAACTAAGATGAAAAGATTTTTTTCTTTTAGCAAGTATGACTTCCAATCGGACTAAAAAGGCTCTTGCCAAGCCAGTGTTATCAGTCCCAATACCACTTCGTCTTGACCAACATGACCTCATCCGTCGTATCCAAGGCCCAAGACTCACATCCTTACAGCATTCCTGGGACTGCTAGCAATACCTTCAGACTCATCCATCTTTGCCCTCAAAATGATGACCTCTCCCCTCCCACACACACTTGAGGCAAGCATGACAACAACCCTAATCACAGTAACGCTACGCCCCAGTGGCAGTCCAGATCCTACCAACACTCCTACCACCATGAGGGCACTGACACTGCCAACACCGCCTCTCCCGTAACATACACACACCACACACACACACACACACACACATACACACATAGTGACACACATCCCTCACATAACAGCTTGTGAAGTCCTGCCCCAGGGCTCAGCATTGCCCTCATCAGAGGCGATATCTGGCCCGGGCGTGACAGCTCTCTCCGCTTGACTGTGAATACACCCTCGAATCACTTAGCAAATAAAAGCGGGTCACAGAAAAAAAAAAGATTACCCATAAAATCTTTACGAATAAGGCCCAGAGTCCCATGACAAAGAGCCCTGAGGCTATGTAAGGTACACACTTCTGGGGAGAACGCTGACGGCGTGGTAAGACATTTTACGATCTTCCAAGACGAAAACAAACTTCCAGTCTAAGTCAGGTGCCTCTGGATATCGAGTCTCCAAGAGTCTGACTTTCTTTTTCTTCTTCGTCTTCTTCTCTTACTCTCCTGACAGCCATTCCAGTCGGCAATGACGAAGAATCGACGTTTTGTGTGGCATGACACAGCGGGATGGACGTCAGCCACAGTGGGATGGACGTCAGCCACAGTGGGATGGACGTCAGCCACAGAGGGATGAGTGATTTGTCTGTTTTTGTGAATTTTTGAAGAATTTTGTGCACGAAAGTTTTTTTTTCTCGTTTGTTTGTTTGTCTGTGGACCTTCCATCCGTCTGGAAGTGGTCCTTCCTTCCATACCTACGTCAGTGTCATAGTCCTTCCATCCAAATGTCAATGTTCCTTCCCGTCTCTCTGTCAGTGGTCTTTCCATCTATCTGTAAATGGTCCCGTCATTAACGTAATCCCTCATCCTGAGCAAACAACTTACGCGACTCTCCCCATGTCTACAGTAAACATGTGTGCGTCCAACACACACACAGACACACACACACACACACACACACACACACACACACACACACACAGTTTGGTTAAGCCTTGTCAATACCTCATATTTTAGTAAGCTTTTGCCCGGTTCCCTTGATAATCGTAACCCACATTTGGTCGTGTAAACATACACACACACACACGTTTGGGTAATCTTTATTTCATGTGTCATAGTTTGGCAACCTCCCTCACCCGAGTCCTCACGTCTCTGCAATACACTCGCGTGCGCGGCAGCCACGCCCGCACGCAATATGTTTTGATTTAAGTTTTGTAGTAATTCGCATTTCCCCCTAATCTCTTAATCCGATTCCCTAGGTAAGGTTAATTCTCTTCTTACCACACAGACACAGACACAGACACACACACAGACACACACACACAGACAGACACACACAGAGACAGACACACACACCCATACACATGCACACACAGACACGAACGCACGACAGACAGGCAGACGGACAGACAGACACAGAGACACACACAGACACAGACACACAGACACAGACAGACAGATAGACACAGAGACACACACAGACACAGACACACAGACACAGACACACACACACACACACACACACACGACACAACACACGGGGGTTAAAGTAAGCGTGGCCATCAAGAAACTCCAGCCATCGCTGGATTTCCAGGCAATCTTTTAAGAATTCTTAAGTATTAACTTCTCCCTCTCAAGTACCCTCTTTATACCATAACCTCAGTGCAACATTTCTTAAAGAAGGTCCAGAACAACTCTCCAGATCTAGTTTTCATCGACAGGTGGTCCAAAATATCAGAAAGGCATTGCAAAAATACCTAAATCCTAAAATACGCGCAAAATGTAGAAGGTGATCAGCTAGCTGATAGCCAGCCAGCACTCTCGTGTACTTTTCTGAAGTAAAGCGTCGAGTGTAGTTTGATACGACACTTGTCCCAAACTATACAGGTTATAAACATCCAGCGTCATGATTTACGGGATGAGTTTCTAATGATAATCAAAGACTATTCAAACTATCCAAAACAGAATCGACATCAGATACCAGAATTCCTGAGATTTACGAAGGCATAAATATTAAAGAGGAGAAAACAAAAATACGCGGCAGATAATTCAGCTGGGTATGCCACGCTTGTTACGCTTTATATGAGAGAAAAATAACGTAAGCGTAACGAAAGAATTCGCGGCTTTTAGGGACCTGTCATGCAAACTCTGAATTAAGTAGTTTTTGCTGTGTTTCTACAACACAATATGCGTATGTCGTCAGCGTGTGTTGTTTGTTTGCTCTGTACGACAGCGTTTCAGGTTTTGCCTTTCTTTACTTGATTTGAGGGACGAATGATTGGATAGTCTGTCGCTAGTAATTGGTCACACATTCAGAATTTCTCTTCGGCAGTTTGACAATTCGTCTCTCTCTCTCTCTCTGTCTCTATCTCTCTCTCTCTCTCTCTCTCTCTCGTCCTACCATTTCTCTGTTTCTCTCACTTTTTCTCCTTTTCTCTTTTGTGTCTGGTTGTTTATCGCTGTGTGTGTGTGTGTGTGTGTGTGTGTGTGTGTTATTACTAATATGTTATTAAGGACTTGTTTCTACGTAAAGGGAGGGACTCTTACACCTTTCGTCCCCATTCATCGTCATATAATTTCTCTAATTTTCCTGTGATAGTCTAAACTGCTTTTTCATTTTTCCAAAATGTTCAGTTGTTTCACGAGTTCACAGTTCCGTTGCTGAGGTATTACTTCCCTCACGTCCCTCCGTCCATTTCTCTCTCCTAGTCTCCACCTGCGCTCACTTGCCATGGAACTCTGCCAGCATCAAATTGCTCTGTATTAACATCGTCATGACCTCTTAGAAATTCATGTCTAGTTATCACGTCTCCCTTTATCTTCCTTCCTTCAATGTGGGCCAATTTGGGGGATTTTCCTCCTTTCTTCGTGGTTCATTTCATACAATTCTGTTGCCTTTCTTGTTCCATTCCTTTGGGCCCTTTCCTGGAATTCTGTGTGTGTGTGTGTGTGGCTCTTCGAGTGAGGAAATCAGACAACTGAGGCGCATTTCAGCTTAGGGAGAATTTACCTCGTGTGTGTCTACGTATTCTTCCTAAAACATCTCATAGTCCATGAACTTGAGGGCAGTGTCGAGTCGACACTGACCGAAAAATACTTTTCTTCCCTCACGATCAATCTCACATGCTGTTCTGTTGACAGTCATGGAATGTTCTCAACTCATGAGTCTCTTTCTTGTTATTCATCTCACCCGATGCAGAACTCACCGTCGGGTCTGTTCAAACTCCTTCCCATCCTCACGACTTTGCACTGAAGGATATATTTCATGGGCCATTAATCCTATCGGTGCTGCATCTTGTCTGGATTCCTTTGCGGTACTTCGTACTCTCTGATGCCTCGCGCTCCTTCCACAATAATCTGCCTTGTTCGGCAGGCCATTTCCTCAGATCTAGAACAGCAACGGCTCAAGCGGTGAGGCTTGCTGTCACCCACCCACGCCCAGCTTGAGATGGATCCCTCCCACTCAGGAAGGTGTCAGCAGTCCACTTTGAGCAGCCTTCCCCTGAGCCCAGCTTGGATGTTTAGTTTCATAAGCTTCGTCTTCAGTCTTCTGTAGGGAGAGTATAGATGGCCTTCTAACAGTACAGACAGACAGACAGACAGACAGACAGACAGACAGACAGATGGATGGATAGATAGATAGATAAATAGATGACAGATGAGAGACAGACAAACACAGACAGATGGACGGATAGGTAGATAGATAAACAAATATATAGGTAGGTAGATAGATCAATAGACAGACAGGTAGACAGATAAAAAGACAGACAGGTATATAAACAGAGAGTCATAGAGATAGATACGTACCACAATGTATTCCGAAAACCACCAGAATCCTTCTCGGGAATTTCATTGATATATTCCACAGGAAAAAAAAATGTTAAGGACCTGGATCTTTAAGGGCCTCAAACAGCTGCATAGTCGTCCCTTCTTAGCCTGAGAACAAGAGTGTGAAACCTTGAGAAGAAACATGTTTAAAGGAATGATAGATATTCAGAGTAATATCTTTCCATAACTGATTACACGTGATTAGGGTATGATTACTTAAACAGCCCCAGTGACCCTGTTGTTCAATATGATAAACAGAGGACTGAACACTCTCGCATGTATAACCAATTATTTGATTCCTGATGTCTGTTTCGCTCAGAACAAAGTGGCAATACTGACTCGGAGAATCATATTCTGAGCAGACCAATACTTCCCCTTTCACTCCACAACGATGGTTCGTTGTCCCCGGACACGAGACCATTCCCAGAACAGTAGTCACTTGTGTATTGATTCTACCTCCCTTACAGAATCTTAAACATTCCAGAACGGCAGAAAGAGATATGGCTGTCGAAATTTTAAGGAAAATGCTGAGGCACGTTTGGCGAAAGAATTCAAGGAGACTTTTTGGCGAAGGTGTCGACTCCTGAAATGTTTGAGCCATATCTTCAGACGGCAATCAATCTTGACCTCTAGGACCTGATGGTGAGGACCGTCAACCTGAGATTAAAACGGAGGCGTCGAGATTCCTGGCCTTCACTATGCTTTTGTCCAGAGACTCAGAAAGAGTTATGGCCCAGCAACCTCCGACAGTCGCTACAACCATTGGGACGCTTTCATACACAGCCCAGGATAAAATTGGAAAGAACATTGTACGTACGATCTTTTTTTGGCAAAGTTGTTGTCTTGCAGAATCTGCAGCAAGATGTTTCTTTCCAGAGAACCGCGTCTGGATCGAGAGAATCATCCTAAGGTCTTTGGAACAGACTGAATCTAATTGTTCCCCACCCAAGAGAATCTTTCACCATTCATAACATGTTTGATGCTCAATAAAAACGAGAGGCAGATCTGTTGACGTCTGTAAAGAGGCCCTTGAAGTCAACCCAGGAGACAATGATGAAGGCGCAAGTGTGGGTGTGGCCGTGGTCTCATGTTGTTGTCAGTCTCTCACCTTCAACTTCCCTGAAGGCTAAGACCTGTAGACCAGGCCAGGCTCTCCTGAGTGACGTGTGAGCTCTTCCTTCTCTCTTTCTTTCTCTCTCGCTCTTACTCTTCAAACCCAGTCGCTGTCACGCTGTCACACACAACCTTCCATAATATCTATCTATCTATCTATCTATCTATCTATCCATCTATCTATCTACCTATCTATCTATCTATCTATACGTCTTTTTTTTCTCAACTTTCTTATTATTCTTTCTTCCTGGCCATGTTTTCCATCTTTACTGCCACACAACAAACGCAAACTGCAGTCCAATACCGCTCAGTTTTGCTCAGCGTTTCGGGATTCTTAATCCATAACCAAGCAATTTAAAGAACAGCTAAGGCAAAGGACATTACAATATAAAGTATAGAGCAGAGAGCAGTCCTATAATTGCCCTTAGCAGCGAACACCTTCCCTTCATTGCCAATGACCCTATAATGACCTATAATGACCCTCCAGTGACCTGTAACCACCACCCCTTCATCACCCACGACCCTATAATGACCCTCACCTTAGCAGTGAACACCGCCCCCTCCGTGACCCTGACCATATAATGACCTCTTTACCATCACGGTTGCTCTGAGTTTACCCCATGGCATAAAGTGAGACCAGGTAATGCATGTCTTCCCCTTCTCTCTCTCTCTCTCCTGTTGGTTCCATTATTGCAAAATTATCGACCAGATTACCGTGCTGAATCCCTCACTGCATTACATAATTTCCACGTCTCGAAGTGTGGTAATCTTCTAGGCTCCTTTTGTGAAGGATCTGTTCCTAAACTTGCGGCGCGAGGAGGTGAGGAATATTCATGAATTTAATCCGAGATAATTTCATATAATGTTGCTCAAGCTGGGAAAGATGTACGAGTATATTGGTTGTGGCCGTTGAGGGATATGATATCTAGCAGCTCTTCAGCTGGCATGGCCACCACTGCTGCAAAAATCTAGGACAACCCAAATCCCACGAGAAAAAACAGGAGCCGTCAGATAAAATGATGGAGTCCTTGTTGACAACTGAAGATAATCCTACTCCCTCGCCACGCTTTCTTCTTCCGTCGCAGACCTACCACAATACATCTGGGGGGAAGTGAGACTGACACGAGGGGAAGGATTCAAAGCCTTGAGGTCGTGGAGATCGGCTACAGGCCATGAGCCGTTGATGGAGTTGCCATTCCCTCGCTGGAGAGTTGGACTTGAGGCGCTCCAGTGAAAGGCTGGCAGCTCATGAGTCCCCTGGCTGATCTGATGAACTAGGGAGCCGAGCTCGTTAAACGTCGAGGGGTCTTGAATCGACCGAGGTCAGGAAAGGTTACGGGCGTCCCAGGCCCCTGTACTGTGAACACTTTGGATTTCCTTCTTTCATGACGTACGTCGTCAACTCGGCTTGTGGTACAGAACTCCTGTCGGGCTGCAAGTATTGCCTTGGGTGGGGAGGGACATGCAGACGATCCGTCCTGGGAGAGGATGACATTATGTGGCCGGTTGCCGGACCAGTCAGCCCCAGGGAGAGGGATTTCTCTCTCGGCGGAGCACTGGGCTGTGACGAGGGTTTTCTTAATGAGGTCGTCCTCTCCTTGTGCCTGGCATGCACCGCCTGGAGGAGCGCGGTGGAGAGGCTGTCCGCTTGCAAGACGACCCACGTGTTTTACCACATACACCAGTATTCATGGCGGATGGTGAAGTAGGTGTGTGTATGTGTGTGTGTGTGTGTGTGTGTGTGCGTATTCTTGTTCCTATGCATGAACATTTAAGTAAGCGTATATATGTATTTCTGTACGTGTATTAGTGTCTGTGCTTGGGTGCTGGTGAGTGTATGTTTCAATGCGAGTATGTTTTAATGAAGGCATAAGTGAATCGAAGTTTTCACTGAAAGTTTTAGTTTAACGATACACATATGTGAGAGCATTTCTGTGTTACTATACAACAAAAAAAGGGGTTTGTATTAAGGTTTTTCTTTCGTCAAGACGGGTTCCCCACTATCGCCGGGTCCAGAAGCTACATCAGTTTTACATAAACCAAAAACTTTACCAAATATCAAGAGAATTCAGCTTTAGATTCCTGGTGTTCATGCCCTCTCTCTTAACACAGGTTCCCACTCTTCTCCTTAAACTTTACTACCGAGCTGAAGTCTCCGATGGAGACTTTCTCTTCCTGTCTGCTTCCTACTGCCGCTGGGTAAACATAAGTTTGGAGGATGACTACTCCCACATGCAGCACTGACGTGATATCAATACTTCTGACTGGCTCCCTTACACTGTAGTGCCAGATAAAAGCAAACGCTGGTCTCGGATCCACACAGGAAGGAGGTGTGACGGCTGAAGTCTGACTCTCACCGTCTTCAGGAGTCGGTCCTCAGACGCTCAAAGACGACGTGAGAAGATGGATCTTACCCGAGTCAAGGAGTCTCTCAACACCTGGACTATACGCATAAAGAAAAGATTTTACATTCGCCTGTATTTTATACTGCAGATTACTTTTAGATTCTCAGGTTCTTATGGAGTCTTCAGATTCAAAGTCCTTCCGTACTATCTGTAAAATATTTCGCCAGAGCAACTACGACTGAATCAAAAGGAAAGAAAAGAAAAGAAAAAACATTATGGAGACAAATGACGTCTTAATGACCTGACTAATAGACAAAATAAGACTGGCGCGACACTTTTTTGGTCACTCTCCTCCACGGTCTTTAAGAATTATTAAATGCATAAGATACACCCTTTATGCGGTAAGTAAATGCATCTTTAATAAGAATATAAAAGGTATTCTTATTCTTCACAAAGTATCCAAAAAATATGTGGACGGAAAGCAAAGAGAAGAAGAAGGAATTAAATGGTAGGTTCGTGAATCACAATGAATCGTAGATCAAAATGAAATATTGGTGTTCTAAAGCTGCTCCAGCCACAGGAAGGAAGGTCATGTTAGCTATGAGAGGATACGTGTGGTGTAGGTAGGTCCTCAAGAACCTCCAGAGCCCAGGAAAGTTGTTTCTCCCGAAAGACCTTGAGTCGTGAGGAGTTCTGGCCAACCCAGACAAAGCGGACGGAGATGCTGGAGAGAGGCAGGGATCATTCATAATCATCCGTCTTACACTCATAATTTAGAAATGTTCACAGTTTATGATGTCATTATTTTCATTTCGAGCAACGAATGTTGTATGTTCTGCTGACTTGGGACTTTACGGCAGCGCTACTATCGTGACATTATCTTTTTCCTTTGTTATTCTTCGTTATTCTTCTATTTGTCTCTGACACAATCAGTAAAGTCGTCCATATCTCTAGGAACTTCCTGATGCCTCTTGTGATCCATTTCATGTTATTGCTGTGGCTGGATATAAGCATCTACCAGATACAGTGTGTCAAGCAGACTAGTTTGTAATTATAATCTTCTCTTTTGTGATAAGAGACGAAGCTCTTGCAAGCATTTAATGTAGATCTGATACAACAGTTCGATCGACTTACATATCATGACGAGGTCGGATTCCACATATGACAGTTTCATTCGTCTTGACACATGTGAGCCAGTTGCTGACCGACATTGAAGTATAGCAGTGGTGTGTAGATAAGTGAAGCTTCACACATATGACAGCAAAGGCCGACTGGATATGACAGCTATGTGATCAAACACGACAGCTAGTTACAGACTGATAGGTTTGAAATCTAGGTACAGCACGACAGACGGCAGGTAGAGGCTACTAGATATGATTTTCTATGTATAGTCAAGATCACGAGTTCCTTTAATGCGCGTTGGCGTAATGTAAGCATACTGATCTGGCAACACTGCATGGAGAGGAGTTACCAGGTGTATATCTTATAAACAATAAATGAAACCTGTTGCAGGAGGATGCAAAAAGAATGTGATTAAATTTTCACGCATTTATGCATGGAAAAGAAATATGTTAATCAAGTTATGGAGGAGTAATTTCCTCTGTTTTAAGACGCGTAAAGATAATCATTACGAACTCTGGAACATAACCACAATAGCAGGGGGCGTGGTGTGGCAGCCACGCTTATGGATGTTGGATGAAATGGACGCTGGCTACTGTTTTGCTGTCCTTGTAGTGATAGTTGTTGCTCATGAGATTGTGATTTCTGTCGTATCGAGTTTAAAGCCGCAAGTATACAATTGCTTTCCTTGGGTTTGAAAGGCGGGAGGTGTGGTGGGGGGTGGGGGGAGGAGGAGGAAAGGGATAGAGGGTGGAAAGCAGGGATGGAAGAGGGAGAGGGAGAGAGTGTGAAACGGAGAGAGTGAGGAGTCTTCAAGCCTGTTGTCACGATCTTGAATCATATTTCATCGTCATCCAACACCATCGTCGTAGAGCATGGCCCCAGCACCAGAAGATAACTTTGATAGGCTTAGATTGTTAGCGTGAAGAAATGTGGAGCCTCGCCTTCCTACACTGCACAAGAACTGGGTATATCCCAGGCATTAGTGTAAGTGGTGGGGAAGGTGGCAGAGTGGTAATAACCTACGCGATCTTCCAGTATCATCCAATACTTTCACATATCAAAAACAGCAACAACAATTTACTACAGTGATAACACGACATTCATAAGCGTGGCTGCCACACCACGCCCTCGTGGTTATTTTCCACAGTTATTTATTATTATATTCATATGCCTTAATTCAGAAGTTACTCCTCCATAACGTGATTAACATATATTCTATGCATAAATGCGTGGTTATGTCGTTGTGATCTTGTTCCATAGTTAGTATTTATTATGTTTATATCTCTTAATACAGAGGAGTTTACTCTTTCATAACATGATTACCATGTTTTCTGTTCTTGAATGCGTCAGAATTCAATTGAATTCTTTTTGCATCTTACTACTTAGCTTTCGTTTATTTTTCAAATACGATACACACCTGTAAGTCTTCTCCATGCCGTGTTACCAGATTAGCTTGCTTAACGCACACCCACCGGCCTTAAAAGAACGGATCTCGACTGTGCAGCCAAACTGATGACAGCTAAACACACAACCATAAAAAACACGTACGAGAAATAGATCAAATATGTCTGAAAACTCTAGATTTCAGTCTAAAAACTACTTGCAGTTTCTTGCCTTCGCGAAGTAGCGCCAGGAACAGAAGAGCCCTCGAGAGAAGATCCTTACTTTTTGTCCTTGCACATTGCTCCTTTGTTTGGATAGTAAATGCGGGTTGGGAAGACTTATATCCTTCATACCTGTTTGTAGTTTCCCGCCTTAGCAAGATAGCGCCAAGAAAAGACCAGTGAGCAATAAAGTTCAAGGCGAAGGCGAGAAGGGTGTCGAAAGTATAGAGAAAGTGTAGTGTAGTAAATACGAGGGAGTTGCGGAGAGGGCCAAAGTTTGTTTTAGGTCCAAGGAAAGTGGTGTGGAGGCTGTGGTGAAAAATATATCAGACATTTCCAAGAAGTATCAACGAGCGCGGTAGACTAGACCGACCAAGCGTGGAGTCTGATGGTTTACAATGGTTCGTCGTGAGGCATAAAAAAAAAAAATACCGCCGTTCAAATTCACCTCGCTCACGCTTCGGTTTGTAGCGGGAGGCAGAGGGTAGGCTGTAGCCGCACGTCATCTCATCCTGCTCGGCCGTCATGTGTCGTCAGCACTGGTGCTCGTGGTTTATCAGATGTCAGCACTGTAGCTGGAGGTGTCAGGCTTCATTAGCTTCAGACCTGGTGTATGTCAAACATCGTCAGCACGGGGCCTTGAGGATATCATACGTCGTCAGCAATGGTACTAGAGGGGTGTCAGACATCGTCGACACCGGAGATAGAGTGTGTCAGACATCGTCAGCATTGGAGATGGAGGGTGTCTAATACACCGGCTGTCCACCTCCCACGTCAGCACACGTTGTTTACCATCACCAAAACCATCTCAAGACTGGCAACACCAACAGCTTTTTATACCCTCCCTTCCTGCTGGGGGGATGTAACCCCTAGCCACCAGAGGATAGTAGAGGTATCGCACACACACACACACACACACACACACACCGGCTAAGGGAGGCATCATCCTGCCTAGTACGGGAACAACATCCCACCCTGGCTAGCGGAGGCAAGGCATTCCTGGCCTGACGAGTGTCTCTCTGTGTAACAGTGGCAAGAGCCTAAGGGCAGGAGACGCGGCATCATCCACTACGGGAAGGATGGCTTAAGGCGGAGACAACAACAGGTGGAGCTAGCTGCAAGAGCCGGTGCCACAGGAGTGTCAGTAGGATGAACGATGTACCGCAATAGTGTATCTCCCTACAGACACACACTAGTGAATCCCTGAACTAACACTCTTATTTTCTATACTGTTCTACGAGTATTCTGCTAGCCACATTATACTGTGACGATTAAACCTGAAGTCTCCAATCATCTCTTGTCTCGGGATTGTTCGTGGAACCTATGCGAAAGGACTAATTGCTGCACAATGTTTTACGCCTTGACATAAAAGTTCGGCTTCTTTACTTATTCATCCTCAACTGGAGATGAATCTTCTATCCAGTTGTAAGGCTCTCTGATCCGCCTTGATCTTACTACCAGGACATATTAGTTCTGGTTAATTACGTCAAGACAGTTTCCTCATATCCTCCGTTAGCGATCAAGGATTTCATGATAGATTCATGACCATGCAAGAGATTGAGCACAAAATTGTCAAACGAGTGTAAGGAATTACCGTAACCTTTCTTATCAGTTATCTCCCTCCCACAACCTCTCCCCAAAATAAGTAAATAAGAAAATGTAAATGTAATCATTCTTTCGTTATCTAACTTAAACTTCATTCCAATAATTGTAATAACTTCAGGAGAGAATTTATGTAGATATTTACGCTTTCTGATTGCCTTTCTCTCTCGACTAACACATAACCTGGAAGTGAAAAATCCTCATCCGTCATATGTTGGTATACAAGCGGTACAGTATGGGAGGCAGTCAGGGCTGGCCACACATGCCGTAACCTACTTCACAGAGGGACAGTCATGTCCCAGCTGGACGCCATTTGAATACGGGTCAATAAATATACACCAGCGGGTTGCATGACCATCATGTCACACCAATAATAAACATGGCGATCGTAATCATGAACACCTACTTCCTGCTGTGGATTTGTATGAAGATTTGCAGCTTCAGATTCACGATATGAAACTTGATAATATGAAGGATACTCACAAGACTATAGACACAGCAAGCCAGAGACAGGTGGACCTGTCTCACAGCTGTTCTATGGCTAGTATAGTGGAGAAACTGAAGGAGATCATTAGGCTCAACAGCGTCTGCTAATTATACCTCCCTTCAGCACAGTTCGCTGGTAACGAGGCCACTGTTGCTAAAGTCTTGAGTTTCTTGCCATAATTCTCATCTACTCCAGGCCGGTAGTTATCAAGCGTCCGTGACGTATGACAAATATTGGATAACGAATGACTGAGACATAAACGTAAAGTTCTGTCAAATTTAACTGCTATATGGATGACGCTTCAAGTGTCTTGTTGTCATCTGCTCTGATCTGCTGTTCATCTTTTCTCTGCTCTCACAACGCCAGTCTGTCTGTGTAATTAGGATTTGTGCGTTGCGGAGTGAGAATCTTACGCTTATATTGCCCGCATTTTATCTTTTGATACTTTCAAGGTATACAAATATATATATATATATATACATATATATATATATATATATATATATATATATATATATATATATATATATATA
>JAYMFT010044660.1:0-15477 GCA_038088735.1 Panulirus argus | reverse complement strand
TATATATATATATGATTTCACTAATATGATCAGTAGACTCCCTACTGTTTTTGCACATCGAACCGGGCCATAGATACTCATAGGAGTTTGCTGCTGCGGCTGATAATTATGTAATGAATAGGCCAAATGTAAACCTTTGCCAGGAAATATGCCCTCTAACCCTGCAACATTATGCACTAGACTTCTTGTAATGCTAGTAAATTTCGGAGCTGATTCTTACAGAAAATGACATGTTAAAAGCATTCCATTCATAACAAAATCTTGCCTCGGTTGGTTTTGCCATTTGTGAATAGTCTATCATTTGTTATATAATCTTGTTACATGATATAATTCTCTGTTTCACAGCTTTTGTAGGCGGTTCTTGGAAAATGCTTGGTAGTTCGTTCAGTACTGGGCAGTCCTTGTTGGCATTTTCTCACTACGTAACTTCTCATTCAGTCACAGAGTCCCGGTCTCTGGACGTTTGTTGAACTCTGTACCCAGTCTCTGTAGGACCTTATATTGCACTCAGCATCCAATCTCTGGATCCTTTGTTACACTCAGGGTATCCTCTTGTGCGCCCCCACCCAAGGGGATGGGGCGGGAGTGCACAGTAGATTCGCCACTCCTGCGGCAAAAAATCAAAATCAATCAATGAGTGGAGAGGCTCCCGGGTACACCAGCTGCATCCCGAGGACGCCCGCCTCTCAGCTGACCCGCTCAACACCCGCCGCTGAAGCCATATATGGCGAACGGGTGCATTTGTTTATGTATTACGGGATCCGTGTGTGTGTGTGTGTGTGTGTGTGTGTGTGTGTGTGTGTTTACTCGTGTCTCACACATTAGTAAATAGAAATGTGTGGCACACCCTTCCAGGTCCATTCGAGGTGTCGAGGATTACAACTCGCGAAAATTCCTGCTGAAATGCGGCCAAAGGAGTGAGCGGTCAGAGTTAAAGCAGGCGGCAGGGAGGAACCAACTGCCGCAGGTGCTTCAGGAAGCAAGGAAACTCGCATTGTTGGCGGGCAGCGACGCGCATCTCCTGGCTCCTGCAGGGGGAAGCCGGATCCGTGTAATTACGCAGTGATCGCCCGTTTTTGTAGTCATCTGTGTCATCAATATATTGTCCTGATGATGTTTAACTACGTGGTGCGGGATCACCGCCTCCCGTCCATCTTCATTCGTCGGGTCGGCAGCATCGTTAACTGAACTGCAGCTCTTTGTAGATAATTCTCTCTCTCTCTCTCTCTCTCTCTCTCTCTCTCTCTCTCTCTCTCTCTCTCTCTCTCGTTTTCGGTGTATTACGAGGGAAGGTGAGTGACAGACCGCCCCAGCCCGAGTCGTATCTATATATTCATCGTCTTTAACCGATCACCTATCCACAGTCGGTTCGTTACAGTCCCGAAGCATTTATTAACGTAGGAGACCGTCCACCTTCCTGCCCCTTACATCTCCATCATTACGTGTTGGAGTTGTGTGTGTGTGTGTGTGTGTGTGTGTGTCCCGCCCGACGCGCCGGGCCGGCCAGGTCACGGTCATTAATTCCATAACATCCAGGAGGAGGATGAGGCCGCGGCTCAGACATCGGCGGCGAGTAAGGGGGGTGAGTGTTCTGTTTTAGACCGGCAGTAAACGAGAGGAAGCAGCGGTATTGGACACGGCCCGGCAAATAACCATCGCCAAGCGTCGCCTCCGTGCTCTCGACCAGAGAGGTGTACGCTGACTGTATATATGGTAGTTTAATGGGAGGAAAATATTCATGCCCGACCCACACTTGAGAGACAGGAGGTTACGGGAAGAAGGACTGGGGGGGAAATGGGGTGACAGACGACTCCAGAGACGGAGCGGGGAGTCTCTCTCTCTAACCACTATATTTCGAACAAGTTAGGTGAGTTGGAACTGATTCCGTTTTGAGCAGTGACGCCGAAAATGTCGCCGGAGGAGAGTGAGCGGAGGGTAATTGGGGGAGTGTGAAGGGGAGGAGCGGTGGATGTAGTGCGCGTCATGATGGAGGAAGCGTGGCAGAAAACTGGCATATTTATGACAGGGTTTAGGGAGGACGAGTTATTGACCCATTCCCCATAGTAACCTGACATAACATATGCCACCTGTTTCCCACCTCTCTGATGAATTTGGGAAACAAAAACGGAAGTCTGAATAGAATATTACGAGAAGGAGTTTGGCGTGGTGTGAAACGCGCGCGTTCCAGGGAAGATTGTATTACAGATACTCGTCTGGTGTCGTTACGGGGCGGGGATTGTGTTGGTAACATTGCTGCATACGCTGGAGCAAGAAGCACAGATGGTCAGTGATGTGTTCCCTATGCATTATTATTATTATTATTATTATTATTATTATTATTATTATGAGAGAATTGGTTGTTTGGGCTTTATGCCTATCGACTGTTTAAGTTATAAAGGTCATCAACAAGAATAAGTGTTAAGAGCACAAATGATAATAATCTAGAAGAATGGATAAAAATGTTGTTCGGAAACGAATTACTTCTGCATTAAGTTTAATGGCCAAAGATGAAGTTTTCTTCAAGGTATGAGCCAGGCTATGGTCTAGGCTAAGTTCCAAGATTAACAATTCTTGTAGCAGCATAAAAATCAGACTAGAGTTATGGGTCTTAAGCCACCCTTTTTGTTTATATTGTAGAGAACACCTGCATAACGTTTCACGAGCGTCTGATCTTTACTCTTCAAGTTATGACCAAGGTTGTTAAAAGTTGCAAGATAACCCGACTCCCAAATGTGAACAAGGCGATCCCTGAGTGTCTGCTGTGCTGCGCAGGCGACACAAATATAGTACATCGGATTATGCAAATAAATTAAGCAACTGGGGTAAGGTTTTGCGTCTTTTATCATAAGGATAGTAATTATACGACTCTAAGTAAGGACTGCAATATGATAAAGCACCCTATCTAGAAACTATTAGTAAAGGAGAGCTGATGATTAAATTGAATATTGTAGAAACTTGGAGATGTCGTCCTTCGAATCTGTGAGATTAGTTGGGTCATATATTTTCCATGACAGCCACAGATTTCCAGGGATTTTCAAACGTTTCCAGGGAAGCTCCAGCTGATTGAGTGAGTCAACAGATTTAGCAGGACTATTAATTGTTTTAGAATTTCCACTATGTTGAAGGGATTGAGGTTGAAATTGCTTCAGTACACTGCAGGCAGAGCCTCGCTTTGATGAAGGCAACGAGTTGACGTGTAAGTAAACATCTGGTTTAATTGTTTCCTGAAGACATTTCTTTTTTTCTGGCTATAGTTCGTGATGATATTTAGCTTCCAATTAAATTTGCTTGCTAAATATTTTGTTTAAAAAAGGAATAATTTTCAGTAGTTGTCACGAAAGTGTTAAATCAACTCAGAACAACGAGGAAAAATTAATCCCGGAACGGGAACTGCGTGCAAGCGTTCCGGGTCTCCCAGCGGCTTCTGGCAACCGACTTTTACTGCCTTATACGGTCCGCCGGGGGAACTTTATGAAATTATTTTTACCGTTTCCATCACGGTCGATGGGAGTAACATCCCCCTCTTTTTTTCCTCCCCCTCTAAGGGACACTGTAGAGCACTTTGTGTTGCGACAGCAGCTGCACTGCGCTCCACCAGTTATTTTATATATATATATATATATATATATATATATATATGTATATATATTTCTTTTTTTTATTGTAACTGATATGGCCTGAGAGATTCGTAAGTCAGCCACTCTCAGCACTAACCCTAACGAAACCTCACTGTGGGAAGCTATTTAGTATTCCTCTGTCTTTGACGTACGTATATCCTGCCTGATGTATTTTACCTGATATGCATTTATAGTTCTCTTCTGTGGCACACCAGTGTCTTGTCTGCTAACCGTGTGTGTGTGTGTCTGTGTGTGTATATACATAACTCGCACCAGTTTCAGAAGTTATTCCTGTCCACCTTGTCCTCCCATGTCGCAGAATAGTTTGTGGTATAAATTCGTTCATTATTCTTTCAGGAATTCCATTTAAAGTTTTACCGAATAATTTTACGATTCTATGTTACTCTATATAAATGCCTTTTTCTAGCTTTTGCTGTCTTTGTCTTTGTTTCTTTTTCTAATAATTCTATATTTGTTTTGCCTACATTGCTCTTAAATTATTCATTTTCTTTGCATGCGCGAGTTTTCTGTCCCTTTTATATCGCTCTGTCTGTTTCCTTTGTTATTTCTACCCCTGTAAGTCATTTATTTCAATACCTTCCGGCACTATTTTATACGATCTTTTCCTTCCCTTCTGGTTATATGGATTACCATGGGCATGTATCCATGGGCCTCTGTACATGTGTCTGCCTGTAGGCTGGACTCTCGCTCCGTCCAGGCCAGCATCAGGCCCTCCCTCATGGTGACGTTATCATCCTCCTCCTCCTCCTCCACGGGCCGATTAATTGCCATTTACTCGATTCTTACTTATTTGTTTTAAACATACGCCTTCTATGGGCGTATCTGTGAGGTAGGTGGTTTGTTGGAAATGACTTCCGTACATGTATCTGGGTCTGTTCTAGTGACATGTTTAGTGGATGAACACAAATGTGTCGAATGAATTTAATTAATTAAATTCAGAACAAGTTTTTTTACCAAAAATAAGAAATTTCTGCCGACAGCTGCTTTACTCACACCCATTACGGTGACAGAAGCAGCAAGCGGTGTCTGGCCAGATAATGTCTTCAGGACCCCCGGGACGCAAGCGACTCAATCTTCGTAAGAATGTGACGTCTCGTTGTGATGACAGCGTTATAGGTTGAACCCCAGGCCGGAGGATTGTTGAGCGTCGCTAACACGAGACACGAGCGGCCTGGCTCTCTCTCTCGCCGTAGCGTCCGGGCCCCTGGCTCTGGGCCAGGTTATTTGTCTGTCTTCCTGATTGCATGACATGATTTATAAAAGACGCTGTAAATATAAGATGCTTCGCTAAACGGGAGTTCAGATTCACATGTATTGCTCCACGGCGCTGCAGTAAGAAGACGATATTAAATATGCTTGAAAAACGGCGTGATGTTTTGCCTTATGACTAGCGTTGGCGACTCTGACATTCAGAAGGAGAAGGAGGAGGAGGAGGAAGTCTTGCTTTTACACGCCATCTGTGAGGCGAAGGGAGGTCCTCCCTGTGTGTGTGGTCACCTCCGATACAGGCGGAACAAGAAAACGGATTTGCTTTTTCTTGTTGTTTCTTGTGTTGTATGAGATTCGGGAATTAGAATTATTCTAAATATGTCTTGTTTGTCCCCTACAATTCCCTTTAGAAGTGGATTATGTGACAGTACGTTGCAGTCTCTTCCAGACCTCCATTAATTCCGAGACATGGCTCTGCATGTCGTATCGTTTTCTTTTATTTTTTCTCCTAGCAACTGGACACACACGTCTGTCGCTGGGGGTTGGTTGGTTGGACGTCAGGTCCTGGGGACGCGGCAAGGAGCCTCTCTTGTCTCTCGTGGACCACCCAGCCATGCCACCAGCCCCGGGCCAACACCTGGACCACGACTCCGCCATATCCCGGCGCGTCTTAGCCCCGTGCGTGCAACGCGACCCCTGGGGTAGACTCCCGGCCCTGCCAAGTCACAAGGGACGGGTGTCGGTACGCCTGCCCACCAGCAGCGGGTGAGGGGCGTATGAGGTGTTATTCTTGACTCCCTTGGGCACGACTCTCGAGCACGACGTTTTACGACCCTCGAGTGTCACATTACGACCCCTTGAGCACGACGGTATTATGTCCTTGGGTATGATGGCCTTACCTCCAAAGGCAGGTCAAAGGTCAAGCCATCATAACCAAGGGTCGTTGGATCGTACCCAAGGGTCGTACCTTCGTTGCCCATGGATCGCACAGTCGTACTGGGGGAGTCGAGGCTCTCAGACTCAGGCGACTAGGTCGTTAGCCTGTGTTGGTGGTGTGGTTGCAGGTCCTGCATGTCCTCATACATCATGCAGGCGGCGAGTGTCGCACCTCCTCCGTCCTCCAGGCAGCGCGCGCTGGCTCGGATGTCACACACGCCAGGAGCGTGGGCCTCTGTTCGGATTTTGTTTCTTAGGATGAAGAGATTGTCTGTTAGATCAGCCGATATAATTTCAGGAACCAGTAATTCAATCTTTTTACTGAAAAGTACATTTGGTGTGTCTGTATATATATATACTGGAAGCCTGGTTCATCATATTGAAGTGAAAGGATGATTGAGAGATTCACCCGTTGAATGTTTTATTTAGAAAAAAAGAAATAGGAGAGGAAAAAAGGGAGGAACTGACTGAAAAAGTACTAGGTGCGTGGAGAGCGAGCAGGTGAGGCCAGCGTTAGGGGAGTTTGAATGTTTGTCGTAAATCAACTTCACTTTGTGAGTAGTATACATAATTAACCTCCTGGGTACACATATACGCCTCTGCCTCTTACAGCCCCTTGCTGCTGCTGCTGCTATATCCAGCTTTAATCGACACTTAGAATACAGTTTTTTTTAGAAATGTCTTCGGCGTTACACAGTGTGAGGCTACGAAGAGGCTACGTCGGGCGTGGGAGAGGAGACGAACCCCGAGCGTGTGACAAGTGTACCCAACCCACACACCCCTGCCAGGAAGTCTCAGTCTCTCTCCTCGTTCGGAACCTGGGTGTACCGGTTATGAGTAAAGTCTGTCTCTAAAGCTCGTAGAATTCAGGCTGACGTCGACCTACCCCTGGCTCAGTACTGCAGCATCAGTTAAGTCCATAAATAAGCCCGTGTGTGATCCCCTAGGGGTGTTGGGCGCGTACGTTACAACAGCCCGTTTGTTATTAACTTATCTTTTACTAAAAACTTTACGAGCGTTTTCACGAACCCTGAGACTTGAAAAGCCAGTAGGAATCTTGTAGCCCTCACGATCCTTTCAAGTACAGCTGAAAGAAAGAAAGAATTCTGGAGGGCGTTCAGGATTAGCTGCAGTCTTCTTCAATCCGAGAGAAATTTTCCCAGGGGTCTCCAGAGAGTCGTTAAAACAAGCCTGACGGAAGCCCAGGAACTGGCTGCCAAAAAAAGAAGGAAGCCTCTGGCAGCCTACCGGAGGACTCTCGGTTGAGCTGCCACATCCCAGGAGGACACCCCTTGCCGCCCCCTCCCTCCCAACTCCCCCTTGCCAGTCCACCGACAGGAGCCACCGTCCCGAAGGAATTATCCCGCCACAAATCATTGATACCCTCCACTGGCCTTTATTGCTTTGGCGGCTGTATTTTACCCGAGGTCTTGGGGGGTGAGGAGGAGGAGGAGGAGGAAGAGGAGGAGGAGGGAACGGGATGTTAGCAGCCCTGTGTAGCACCCGAGACGACAACACGGACACATTGGCACAACGACTCGAAGAGCAGAGGGACGAGAGAACGACTTTCGGGCCGACCAAACTGTACAGAAGACCCTATCGCAATGGCTCCTGTCAAGATGAACAGTACAGAGAGAGAGAGAGAGAGAGAGAGAGAGAGAGAGAGAGAGAAGGGGAAAAAGTGATGAAGACAATGGACGGTGAGGACATAAACATGCCTTAACGAAGAGGAATTGTGACCGTCGGGGAGGAGGAGAACAAGACACAGGGAGAGTCTGAGCGAACGAGGGGCGTGGAATGACGAAGGGGAACGTCGGCGGACCGGAACAGTATTGTGTTAACCATGAAATCCTTGATTGTGGTGTGGACTAGGGGAGGGTATGGAGGGTGGGGGGGATGAGTACAAGAGCTAGGGGGAGGGGGGGAAGACTAGGAGCTGGGGGGCAGGAGGACACAGACAGCTGGGAGTGGGGGAGCTGGGAGGGGGAAGGGAGGGGAGGACAGGATCATAGACAGGTAGGGAAATAGCCCGTTCGCGTGTATGTCTCCCTCTGTCTATAAACAGCAGTACAGGTGTCAGCAGTCAGAGTGGGGACAAGACTCTGTACCTCCCTGTGTCAGTGTGTGTGTGTGGGTACAACATTTCTGTGTCCCTCTCTGTATGTATGAAGGTACACGGCTGTGTGTGGAGAGCACCTGGGCAGCGAAGCACCCCGGCAGCGGCTTCACCCGCCCTCCCGGTAACAACCCAACCTGCACTCCCCACCCTCATCCCCGCGCGCCGTCGTGTTAATGAAGACATTACCTGGTCTGGCCACCGGTGACACCCCCGGCAGGGGTGACGAGCGGGGAGGAGGCGAGGCCAGGCGAGGCGAGGCCAGGCGGGGCGGGGGAGGAGGGCACCACCACCTCCCACTTGACGGATGTTGTTTTTGTCGGCTCATTATCACTCCCCTCGGGGTGCAGAGCGCGTGTGGTGCTGGCTGGGTTTGGAGGAACGCAGGGCAGATTAGTTGATCAGCGGCCTGCCGCAAGCGCGGCTAGCCCTCCGGGACCCAGCGGTAACCGGATTATCGTCGTCTGGGGCGGGTGACGATCGCAGGGAGCACCTTTAGGGCGGATATATATTGCCGCAGTCTTTTACCCCTCTCCCAAGGTTTTATTTTTTTTTTTTTGGGGGGGGGGCCGGGGGGGGAACGGGGTTAGTGTGTATGTGTGTTGTGTGAGTGTGTGTGTATGTGTGTGTGTGTGTGAGTGTGCGGGGCAGAGCAGAACCGCGTTGTGGTCGTCACGGATCGGTATCTCTGGACGGTGGCGCTTTCAATCTGGTATAAAATGGATCGTGGTTGTGCTCTGGTCTTTCGCCTCGTCTAGGATCATCGGGCCCGTGAAAAAAGTTTTTATCAACTTTTCCGCCAGTTGATCAGTCATTTAGCTATTTTAAGATTTCCAAATATTCTTAAACAGTTAATCCCGAAAGTTAAATGAATCAACCGTGAGGGTCGCTATACTTCGTTCGGTGGGTCAAGTGACACTGTGTTGTGACAAGAACTGGTAGCGCTATTATGATGCCCTGTGACTGTTCGCACCATAAATGTGGTGCTGTACAGCTACTTACTCCCTTACGAATACCCACGTCTTGATTTTGCTATCATGGCAGATGCTAGCACGTTAATTCACACTGGAGAATTCCTTCGATTGGCTTTCACGTTGAGAGGAAGATGGTAATGAGAAAGAGGTTGCAAGGAGGAGGAATTTCCACTTCTGATCTTCATCAATATAAAGTACTTGAGTAGCTGAAGTATCCTATTTCTCGCGGTCCAAATTGTGTTGCACTAACTGTGTCTCGCGTGTTTCAAGAGTTTATTATCATTTTTTTTTTCTTTTCTTTCTCTAAGCACATTCTTCAACACAGGATTTTGAATCATTGCACCATAATCTTTGTGAATCACTGTACCGTGATCTTTGTGAATCACTGTACCGTGATCTTTGTGAATCACTGCACTGGGATCTTTGTGAATCACTGCACCGTGATCTCTTGCGAATCACTGCTCCATGTTCTTTGTGGATCACTGCGCCATAATCTTTGCGAATCACTGCACCGTGATCTTTAATCTTGCTGTAAAATTGTTCTGCAGTTCGTGAAATATTATACAAACATGTATGTTTACCTCGTGCCCTGTGACCTGGAAAATACACTGGGATCCTGGGAATAAAAACGAAAAACTCTGGAACACTCTGGCTGAAAGTGTAGGAATACTTTACGTGTAGCAACACAATATATTGTGGTGCTGAAGGTCTGGTAACACTGTGTTGTGGCGCTGCGGGCCTCGTAGCAGTGTTGAAGGTCTGGGAAACATTATGTTGGGGGTGTTGCACGTCTGACTATCTCCGGTTGCCTGACAAGAGACCGAAGATAATAGAGTCCTGTGTATTGCAGACGACAACAGAGCAAGAAAGTGATAAGCCCAGACAAACAGATAATGTAACAAGACCTAATACATGCTATATAACTGCGGAGAGAAGAACGTATTGAACTTCAGTTTGAAAGAATCTGAACAGCTAAGTCATGTATTGTAAAGACTCACGACACTGAGGAATATCATAAATGAGGCCAAAGGCGATATAGTCATGAGTTGGAGACTTGGGAGCGATCGTTAACGCATAGCTGGGAATCTGGAGACCGTGTTGGAAAGTCACACCGACGAGGTGAAGAGACAAGTGGAGCGATACTGAGAACTTGCACGGGAGACTGGAAGGTCGATTTTGAAGACGTTCCGGGGGGTACACAGGAGGCAAACTTGAGCACCCCTGTAATTCTGAGGTCACCATGCAAGCAAGCTTAAAGAAAACAGACTGGAAAAGACTCACGGACATCCTAAAAGCAAGGTCTGGTGACTGAAACACATGAGCTCTCACGAAAGACTTGAAGAACTCGAACAATGACAGTGTGGAAGGGAAACGTATATGATAGTCTAAACACCAGCACCAGGAAGTCCGGTGGAATAACGACACTCACGGCCCTACCCTTGTGGTGTGTATGGTACCTATATCATGAAAGCACGCCCGAACCTCTTGTAAGTGGCTGCCATACGTTCCGTTCTGTAAGTTAGACGTGCGTGGATCCCGCAGCTGGTGATGATAGCCGTGAAAAAGTCGCGTCGAACCATACAACGACAGTGGCGCAGAACACACACATCCACCAGAGTGAAGAAGCTGTACTGTCAAGCTGCGGTCGTGATCCGGCCCACCTTAACCAAAATGTTGGTCAAGGCAAACAACTAACGGTTTCCGTAACTAGGCATGAATATCCGTCACTGTTTACGAACCTGCGACACGAGTAGTAAAGTAAAAGTCGCCTCCATTGGCAAATATTTTCGATGCTAAAGATTTGCTGATTTATTCCAATAGGTGGTAGACGGAGCGACATTTTGGCTTCAACGAAGTTTGTTGTATGGGGATACTTCACGTGGTGTTGTAAAACCGCAAGTTAACAATATACAACAGTCGCTAGAGCGACGAGACGTAAAATTATCGGTGACAGCGTCCACTTGTACAATCAGGCGAGTGGCTCGTCCATCACAGCTGACCAAGCGTCCAGTAAGGAATCTGGTTCGTGTTCCATTTACATTAACCGAAGATGATGTATACGCCGCCTCTTCCTTCAGTGACACTGACATCATAAAAGCCTCGACTCTCGCCCCTTTTTTTTTTTCCTCCCTCCCTCCACCAGCAGCAGCAACAGGTCCTGACGTTGCCATATTTGCGGACGGCCCTTCGTCTCGTCTCTTACCTCCCAGTTTGACACACAATAGGAGTCAATATTTCACGTGGTTGCTCTGCCTGAAGACCAACCCACTCCACTTCATCAGTGTCGGAAGAACGACCAGAGGAGACCACAGCTAACTAAACACATTCTCTCTTACTCTCTTTTACCTCCTGTCTCGTGTGCCAATTCTCACACTTCCGGTTGTTGCTTTGTCCGCATCGAGTCCTCTTGCCAAGTACTTCGTTGTCAGACATCTAAGGAACTTACAAGTTACTCGGACCTCAAACCATGTTTGGATAGGATAGGCGGTCACACCGACGGGCAAATAACCACCAAACAAATGAAAAGTTTACTATCTATCTCTAGAGAGTACCATTTTAATAAAGTTATCCCTGTAAAGTTTATGGAGTAGAAAACGACACTCGTGCACATATACGGCAAGGGATTAAATTAAAAAAGCAGTCTGAGTAATAGCTTTTTATAAAACATATCCATATATATCACATGAGCACTCACCGCTTCAGTATTTCAAAATAATAAAACTTTTTTTTACAAGAAAAGATACACGAGTCATTATGGTGACTAGCTAGTGTAACAACAAAGGTTCAATCTTATGGGAATAATGAAAATGAGGCGCTGGTGGGGAAAAATATGAGGGTTTCGTGATTTAAAAAATAAATGAAGACCTAATGGAAACGTCCAGCTGATATAGGAAGTGATGCCTTAATCAATAAAGAAAATGGGATACGCGTAAAAGAACATGGGATATCTGTGGGTAATAACGAAACCTGAAAAGAAATTGGTATATTTAATAGCTGTCAAAGAACACAAGATGTAAATGAAAAGACACTAATGCTTTGGTGAATGGTAACTTGAAAAAGACAAGAGGATTGTCGGCAAGAGACGAAACGTGGCGAGTGAAAAAAAAAATGTAGTGAAAGTTTGTGGGGGGAAAAAAAGAAGAAAGAAAATGGAACTACATGTCCACAACTTTGCTAAACATGACGAGTGAACTTGAGGTCAGGGGGAATCCGATACTACTACTTGCACTGGTTGGAATCTCCCTTTAAAGAGACTGCCCATAAATACTGCCAGCATTATTCGATAGTTCCTCACATGTGACTTATAAGAAAAAAAAAAAGTCGTACGCCTCTCATCATAAAGTAGGGTCTGACCCCCAGCCTCGACATAGTAGGTGCGACCCCCCCCCCAAAAAAAAAAAGTGTTTAAAGAAAACGTACACAATAGTAGCTACGACCCGTAAGAAACTCTAACATACTGGCAAGTATTTAAGGCAGGTCTCAACACAAAATATAAGATTTTTTAACAATAGGGGTCCAAGTTATTTATTCATTCCTTTTTTTTTTTTCTAACTCGGCAGGACAGTTTTCAAGTGTTATAGCCACTTTACATCGAGAAAGACACTGTACAGTTGTAAATGTTCATAATCAAATAAAATCTATGCTATATATATATATATATTGTTAGGATGGAATATATGTATAATACGTTGGTTGAAATTAGAAAAAAAAAATAACTACGACTTCTATCAACATTAAAGAAGAAGAAAAATAAAAGCCGTTCGAGCCAACAAAGGTTCGATACCTTGGAACACAGTGTCATGGCCTAAGTTCACATCACACACACGTATACCCAGAAGTAAAAAGCTCACGCCATTGCTACAGTGAGAGGTGGGCTGGCTGGTGCGCGCAAACACGAAAATAACGATTAGTTTTTCTTTTTAATGGAGATAATGGCATTATTAGGCTCTACAAAGGCTCACGATGTTTAAACATTGATATGTAAAGAACAGCAACTCAGATATATAGATTTCTAAAACTCATACGGTGTGACTTCACCACACACACACGCACGTACACAACTCTCTCTCTTTTGCGTTTCAAAAACGAAAACAAATGACTAAATTCTATCCGTTTCTCGTTGCCGTGACACATCACAACAGCGATGTACCGTAACTAAAAAATGTTGCTGAAAAATACATGAACTAAACAGCTGCTGTTTAAATGTTTGGGAGAGGTTGCATACCGCGGTAAGTTGCTGGATTACCAAGTATGATCGTGTGGGACTGGTGCTGCACACACATACACATATTTGGTCGACATCTCTTTGTGTGTGTGTGTGTGTCAGGGCCGCTGGTGTGAGTAATGTTTTAGCAGTTGTACCTTGAGGTACGTGGGTGTCCCCGTTTACGTTTTGGTGAGTGCAGAATAAGTGTGTACGCATGTCTGACAGGAGAACACCTGCATATCAAAATGTATGGAAATTTCTCATGTGAACGTTTTATTATGTGATGTTGATTATATATAAATTTGAAATTGGAAAACCTTGGATGTGTATGAATAACTGAATAAAAGCTGGATGTTAATTTGTGTGTGTGTGTTGACGTGTTGGTGAGCCAGCATGTGAGTGATGGTGCAGAAGAATTAGTGTGTGCGACTGCTCGGACCTCATAGACTCAGATGATAACACCACCTTCTGCTGTCTCAACCGTCAAGAATGTTTGCTCGCTGCATTTCAAACTCCTCCGTCTGTCTCCTGCTGCTCCCTTATCCTCTTACAAACTCAGGGCTGAGATAAACCTCTGCCTGCTCCTCCAATGGACTTCGCACTTTCTCCTCCCCTCACTTTGGTCGTCTTGCAGACATGTGGGGGGTCGGGATGACATCTCCCTACGTCTCCACAAGTCTGCCTCACTCCTCCAACTCCTTTCTCCTTCTCTTCAAAGGCTTCTTCGAAACCGTCTGGGAGTCTGTTGAATTTCATGACTGTCTTATGAATTCCTTAATTTTCTTAAAAAAGAAAAAACTCGGGTGTCTTACATACTTCAAGAGTCTCCCGTATTCTCCTCAGACCTACACTTCCTGGGACTCCTTAAGAAACTTGCCGAGTCTTTTTGCACAATCACTGGGAACCCTGGAAGAGTCATTGATTTTTGAGAGCATTCCTCCTGTTCCCTCGGTATCTCTCTGCTCTCGACAGACTTCCAAGTTTATAACCATAACGACCACGAACCACAAGGCAAGAATAAACACGGCTGGTACCGAACGCGTGCACTTCCTGAGGCTCAGCCGGACCGTGGGCTGTAGAAGCCATACTGGCAAGGGGACCAGATGACGTACGAGTTTTACGTTGCAGTTACGTCACTCGTAAGAGATGAAGAGCTGGATCCAATTTGTCAGAGTCTTACTATTTACGGTTTCAGAAGACGTTTCACACTTCTCAACGCCGAAAGAAACCATAAACCTCTTTAAGTATTTACATTTTGCAGATACCAACAAAGGGTTTTGGAGCTGGATTTTCATTTCATGCGATATCTCAGTTTGAGACCTTCCCAGTGTTATTGATAAACCACGTTTTAATCAAATGACACAAACACACTCGCCCGGCAACAAAAGTATACATAATTCAGCGACCGATTTTCGTGTGTCATTTCGGAGCCTTCGAATTCTCAGGACACATCACAGAATAAGCTTTTCCAACCACACGTTACGATGCACTGTAAACTTTAGTCTACCTTTCTTGTGCTCAAAAGTTTACATCATCCAACTGTTCTCCAGTTTCCATAAGCTCCCACGCCTGTATAGCAGCACTTCTGTGTCACTGGCTATGTCCCAGTATTACTGTTAGTTCACAGCGTCACTTGGTTCGCCTCTGCCAACACTGTCAAGACATATTCCCCAACGAGTCTGTTTAGAGAGGGGGGTGAGGAGGCAGCCGAGATCGCACGGTTCTGAGCATCACGCACACACGACACAGAAAATCTGAACTGGGGATTCGGCTGGTCCTGTTATGTTATCACTTATTAGCAATGAGAGTGGTTCTTGCGTACCCAAGTGTTCCATATAGTCCTGGACACAAACACGTTGCCACTTGAGGGACACAAAAAAAAAGGTACTCTGCAGAGGCTACAACGTCCTCGTCCGTGTCTACAAGATTACTACCCTAAGTGAGATTTTTTTGAAGGTGGATTTCCCTCCGGTGGGTTCCTCTACGCCTATTGTGCTCAAAGTGAGGCCCTCTTACAACAGATCTGCAGCAAGTTCCTCCACAAGACTGATGCCCTAAATGAGTATCTCTTGGAATGGACCTACAACAGGTGGATTCCTTCGTGATTCCATCTTCGGTGGGTTCATCTACACGAACGGTGCCTTAAGTAAGGTTCTCGTAGAGCGGTTCTGCCTCCGATGAGTTTTTCTGTATCCTGTGGTTGTGGTGGTGGTGGAGTTGCCGTCTGTCGGAGCCCCGCCGTCTAGGGGTTCGACGCTGCCCACGACCCTCGGAGAAGTAGATTCTGAACCTGTCGGTGCGGGAGGGGAGGAGCGGCAGACCCCGCTGCTGGGGGGTCAGGGGACGACCCCGCCGCGTCCCGCCCACGTAGTAGACGCTCTCGTAGTCCGAGCCTGA
>JAYMFT010044649.1:0-15478 GCA_038088735.1 Panulirus argus | reverse complement strand
CCCATAATGTGGGGTTTCTAAGAAAGATTGGATGTTACAGTAATACCAAGTATGTTCATTGAGTCAAGAGGTGGAATCACTGAACCGTCAAAGGAAGAGCTTGTTCCTGACAACGAAAATTTGGAAAAAGAGTTGCAAATCGCGGAGGCGAACGCCACATGTCAGGGGACATCGAACGCAAGCTTTCAAATATATTGGCTGGAACATATTAAGACCCTTACCAAAATTAAGGCGACTGACAAAGGAATTACTGGAAATTTAGTACGGCCGAGACCCTGGTGGGTAAGACAATGTTAACACGGTTGAAACCACCTGACACACACCGTATACACAAAACAAAAACACAACAGGTTAGCCATTATCGCTGAGACAGGCCTACCGGGATTTAGCTTGATGGCCCCGTCCCACCCCCGGCTATATGTTGTTATACACTAGGTATAATACTTATTCCAGATGCATTCCCTTTGTGATTATCATACCAGATATGATCCTCATGCCATGTGTAGTCCTTATGATAATAGCAACAGGAATGGTAACGATGAACATAATAATGATAAAAGTCATGAAATAATAATAAAACTGATGATTATGAAAAGAAAGACGGTAAAAGTCTTTTTCCTCATTTACCATTTGTAGCTCAGCAGAATTCAAACTGTAGTTGGCCTTTTCGTTTTTACTACCGATATGTATAACTACGCGCTTATCGATATTAGAATTCCTTTGTGAGACCGAACCATCATTTTGCCCGTGTCTGTTTGAAGCTGCAAACGTTCAGGTCCAGTTTTATATTAATTTTCCAGCTTAGTATCATCTGCGAATTTCGATGTCTTACAGCGTAGTCCATTATCAGTATCATTAACATATTAGAAAAAGAGAACCAGTCCCAAGACTGATCCCTGTGGCACAACACTTGTTACGTCTAACCATTCTGAGGCTTGACCATTAATCGCTAATTGTTTCCGGCCAGTCAACCAATTTCTTAGCATTTATACCAGGCCGCTTAAATTTTTTTACTAACATCTAATATTGAGTTTATCGATTGTTTTCTTGAAAATTCTAGATGGATGATAACTGCTTTTTTCATTATATTTGTTGAATATGTCAAAAAAAAAGACAATCAGATTTGCAGGACATGAAGGATTCCGTCGAAAACCATGCTGGGAATCGTTCAATAAATGGTGCTTCTTCAAATGGTGTACAATCTCATCACCATTGATGATTTCCATATGACAACCAACTACAGTCGTTAAGCTAATTGTATGACAATTTTCGGGTAGTGATTTATTACCTTTTATGAATATCGGTGTCACATTAGCAAACTCCCATTCCATTGGAACTTTCCCCGTTGCAAAGGACTTGTTTACAATGCACCTGGGTGCACCAGGCTGACACACGTAGACAAAGACGTACACAAACCAAAGACTTAATATGAGCATTAAGAAAGTGTAATCGCTCGTTGCACCCTGTAGGCCTGTCCTTCTGAGTAGACACCAGTAATCATCCCCTGAGAAGCTGTTGCTGGACGAATTAGTCGTTAACCTTGGACGAGGGCGAGCAGGCAGGAGCGGCAGTGGCGGTGGTGGTGTTGCGTCATAACGAACGCCACTCTGACGTATCAAGACCGCTCGTGACGTCATCTTCCACTGATGGGAAGCGCCCAGGGAGGAGGCGTTCCTGGAAACTAACTCTGGTCTGTTTCCTGGAAGGCACATCCTGGAAGGGTATGGGCATGCAAGACATGCTTTAAGATGCACGCCATCATATCCCAATATAGAAACGTTGGGAGATGTGGTCTGAGATGAGAAACACAAGATATGAGTTAGGGTGAATTATTATAAGGATAGTAATCATCATGATGTATTGATCATGATTGTTGTAGTTGCATGATTTTAATGTTATGAATATAAGTAATTTTTATACGATATAGATAATGATTGTCATGTTGAATAGAATGAAAACAATCATGATGATAAAAGTGATAGTACTAATGATCATTATAATCATAATGTAATGATGGCGGTTGTAGTTGCCTTATGATACTATCATAGATATTGACTCGCATAATAACAACAATGAAACCATTATCACAACAATAAATTTAATAACTATAAGGTAATCATGACAACTGTAATGATAATGATGACCTTAACTGGTGAATTATTATTGTTGATAACATTATCACTATCATTACCATCAATATCGTCACTAGAACGCCAATAATCTACAACAGAGATCAAACTAGTCAGCTGGAACTCATTCCAATGGTGAGGGACACGGGTCAGCGGAACCATGCGTGACGTCTACACACATGTTGTGAATGGCACTTAAACTCGTCTGTTTAACACATTCGGAAAAGTCACAATGAAATCAAGGCATAAAACAAATCCGTGGACCCTGATATTCATTCTACGTAAGCATTATCTTCGACGATAACAGCATTTTTGAGAAGACCAGTAACCACAGATTGAAATTAGTTATTTCCTTGTTATTGGCTCCCTACATAAAACTACTTATAAGCGGTTTGATTTCCACAGTGGGACGTCACCAAGAATTGTAAGTCCGTAGTTTTCAAGAGCGTTTTGGATGGTCAAGTTGAACCAAGATTCTGGAGAAATTATTTCACAGAATGTAAGGTATTGGTGTCTCATTACTTTCACTTTCTTTAAAAGTGACGGTAATCGCTACTATATCTGTAACGGGACCAACTTTATCAACATATCAATTAACCCATGAAGTTACTCGCACCTGCACGTCAACCAAGTTCTATTTGTTACATGCGAAGGAGGTACGTTATGTAGGTCAGTGGACAGACAGAGAAACAGACACAAATCCTCGCCCACGGGTCGTGAAGAAGGGATGTTGTTCTTAAGAGTCTGTCCATCAATAGCTTCCTTTCTTGTCTTCCTCGCGTCCACCTGTGTTGCAAATCATTATCGACAGATTTTTTTATTTTCGGGGGTGTTGAGCGTGAGTGAGATCTTTTCAGCTGGATGTGGCTCAGCAGAGTCACTCACACTGCATCTTGTACTCGTTTGTTTCTTCTCCCAGTGTCCCAAACATTCTTAGGTAGCTTATCAGTTTTAGGATAATAGCACCATGGCAGTCCCCACAAGGTACAAATAGGTAATTAACACACACACACACTTTCACCTGCACCTATACATGCATATACACTTAGGTAAACACACCAACACACACACACACAAGAACGAAGAAGCATACGAGAACATACACACTCGAACGCACGTACGCACAAGAAGTTGGGAGAGAGAGAGAGAGAGAGAGAGAGAGAGAGAGAGAGAGAGAGAGAGAGAACCACAGGTAATATCAACAAGCCAATGCCAAGTTTCAGTTTTTTGTTTTTTTTTTTTGTATCAAATATCAGGATCCCACTCCATCACCTCTCTTGCACACAAAAAGAATCGAACATGACGTTAAATGTATGATGGAAGACGGCCACACTTCCGACACGTGTCCAACTGCAGGAAGTTGCATTGCCTCTTTCTCGGCATTCAGTGAGAGAGAGAGGCACGTGTCAGAAGTAGGCTCAGCAGAGGATCATGGCAGGAAGGACAAGTTCCAGTAGTGTTACTTCAGGGAAGTCCGCCTCCGCACCCCACCCCACCTTACCTTTTACGCTGCCAAGCCTTTGAAAGAAAAAATAAATTGTTGCATTCGCGAAAAGGATCAATTAAAGGTTCGCTTCCCCAGCGTTTTTCCTGGGAGAGGTTAGGTTTGGTTAGGCTACAAACCTAGGCATAATCAAACAACCTACCCTAGCCAAGGATATTGCTTTGAAGGCGAGACGAATCTTCAGATGCGCCATCAGTTCGGTCAATCGCGCACAAAATCCAAGTTGAAAACATATTTACGAATAACTGCTTCTCGCTGTGGCAAGCTGGAGTTCATGGACGTTTTGTGCACCGTGCAACTTTTGCGTCACTCTCCCACAGGATCGACAGGGGATGTACAAAGGAAAAAATATCGCAGTTATTTACGACAAAATTCAAAGTTAAACAACGTTTGCCGTGTTGTAGATACGAATCAAGTCACCAACAGTACTAGAAAACCAACTTCGTAGATCCAAAGAATTCACCTTGTAGTACCACCGGTGAAGCCACACGTGCGGTGCTCGTATGACCTCAAGTTGAGAGATTCAAGCGACGGCGTCATCGTCCGAGATGGCCTCGCGAGGCACTTCGGAGTTAATCTTCTTCCTCGGACACGTGTCGGTAATTTACTTTTAACATTTTATGACCGTTTCCTCCACAAAAAGTTAAGAGCACGATCAATAATACCACTCGAGAACCTGAAGTCGTCGAGCTCGTTAGATGGTGTGCCCCCCTCCCCCCCAAAGTCTTGGCCTACTGCCTTGGCCAACTTCGCCTGGCCGCTGCTATATCCTGCCTATCATTAGGGAGTGTCAGTGCACGTGTTTACGAAGTAATGCCAGGAAAAACAGCCAGAGCTCATGTTGGTACTACACATTATCATTCTGGCTACTATAGACTTGACCATACTTATGTTGGCACTACACATAAGCTGACACTAGACCTGGGCACTAGACCTGACCCTTATGTTGTCAGTACGCGATCATGCTGGCACTAAAACCCGACACTTATGTTGGCATTGCACATGAGTATGTTGGCACTAGAAACGACCTTCTATGCAATAGTCATAATGAAGCTAGCGGTTAAAAAGAGAAACGAATTTCACCGAGGCACCAGAAACGACCTCTGGACGTCGCAAAACAAAACTATCCTCTGCAGTTTTCTAAACAGACTTTAATAAGGACGTGATAGTACACCATGACCCGTGTTACTTCACAAATGGATCTTGTATTCTATACTTTCCCCGCGCTGGATCAAGGGCAGGTGTTGAGTCTGGGGGCCTACTTGACCACTTTGCCAGCCCGTAACAGGCCTTCTCCACCCGAACTGACATTACGTAATGTTACCTTGAGATGTTGGTCTCTCTACACCTGGTAAAGATGACCCCGACTTCGGAGTCATACTGACCAACTACACGCCGCTCCCAGTCCCCATGGCAAGGCGGGAAAAACAATTACTGGATGACATAGTTGACCAGGACAGGGAGTCAGGGTCTCTTGTTTCATATTGGTCGTCGACACCTGAATCACACTGCCTGTATTTATGACCAAACCTACGCTAGATAGCATATGTCTAACTATGCCCACGGTAAAGAGCCTACGGCTGACTTTACGTACTCTACAAGACCTGTGTATAACAAAATGACCTGTATATAACCACATACCTGTAGTATACATGTATAACCTCAAACCTCACTGTATTACTAATGTATCACCATACGCCTGAACTATACGATTTGTGTATACCCAAACACCTGCACTATATGACCTTTGTGTAATCACACACCTGCCCTGTATGCGAGGGGTAACTAACTAGGTATATTAACATGAAGGAGCACCTTCGACTTTACTGAAAGGTATTTCGACTATGTTATACGCATAAATTTACGTTCATGGCTCTAAAGACCTTAGCAGTCGATAGGCGTAAAAGTCAAAGTAGCTAACCAGCCAACATTAGATTGTTTACTTTACATAAAGCATATATTATTAGTCGTAAAATCTAATTTCAACACCACTTACCTGAACAAATTTTGATCACGGAGCAAGGCCAGTGATAAAAGATATTGCCAAACATGGTTTTAATTGTTTGCCTTTTGATATGCAGTACAATACAAACATTCAACATTGTTCTCATTAGGATAGTATAACAATTTCTTTAACCTAAATGATCTAATAAACCATTTGTACAATATGACAAGAGTTTTAAACTAATGGAACCCCAACTCTAACTTTTTCATTTATCATACAACTTCTTCCAAACGTGTATTGAAGTCACAAGCTTCCCAGGTTACAAAAACTTGCACCAATATCCTCTCCTAATTATGCATTAAATATACAATAACTGCTACTCATCACTTGCACCTTGTCTTCTGATCTTATCAAGAGAACCTCGTTGCAAAAACATGTCCTGGTTAACCCCATATAGGTGTGATGTAGGACTACATTTGATCATTCACTTTTAGCCCTGTTAAAAGTAGAAAATATGCCACATTACACAGGTATACAATGCATTTATAGTACATAGATATACTGCTACTTTGAGACTTTTCCGTCCTGAAAGCTACATGGGAAATATCGTGAAGCGAGGTAAAAAAGCGAAGCTTTAACGTCGATACCTTTTTATACATAAAAAACGTCTCCATATTGGTAGTTTCTAATATTCACCAACGACTTCCTCTAAAAAAAACACACTGAATCACCTACACGTTGAAATACTCGGTAAATTTTTCGAGGACTTTTTCCTGTTTCGAACAGCAGATTGGTAAATGAGAAATACTATTAAGTCCCATCGAATATTGGTAATTAAAAAGATGCATTTCCTATGAGTTCGATCAGGTAAGAAAAGACTTTATCGAAACGCTTTACCGGTTCATTCACAATTCAGTGGTGGGTTGAATTGCATAAACCATTTGGACATTTTTCACTCTTACAACAAAGGAATAATAAGAACAGTTTAACCACCAATACAAAAGTCAATTGAAAAACTTTATTAATATAGTAATATAACAACATAAACCCTCATGATGTAATGAAAACCAATCAATACAAATATCATATATGAAAATCCGAGACCTTAATACCATGAGCCAAGTTTCGATACTGCTTCAAACGTGTGTGCGTGTGTGTGTGTGTGTGTGTGTGATTAGCAGGTACTTTGGTGGTTCTGTAACCTTCTTTTCCTGGTGTTATTCTTTTGTAAGTGACGCAGAGTGACGTTCGCATCAAGCCAAGATGCAGCTGCAAGCTTCTGTAACGAGTGTCTTATAAACTGAAGTCAGGTTAATCATGCATGACTTGTGAGACAGTGGCTCGGGATATATGTATAAACCGTTACAACCTCTTCTTCCAGCAGTATTATAGGCATTCAGTACACGGTGGACGCAACAACAGGTTGTTCCACTTAAGCAGAACCATAAGGAATAATCATATATATATATAAGATAGTGCATTTACGCAAAGACGAGAGAGAAAAAATTATTTGATACTTGGTCCACGTACAGTGCGGCAAGCAGCTGTGGACTTTCCTGAAGCCAGTCGGCCCAATCCATACCGTGGTCCTCTTGCACTCTACTGTGAGGTGAAGCTGATTCTCAGATTATGGATCAAAAGAATACAGGTTCTCAGTTCGGTCAAACACGCCCTTGTCCTCCTTTGGTGTATCGTTTGATATAATTAGAGGCTGTTCATCTGTGCTGATAACAGGCCGGTTTGAAATGTACTGTTTAAAACCTATCAATAAGCGCACTGAACACCGATCCTCTTACTGTCTCCATCTATCACTTGGATCCTCATTGGACGATCTGGGATCAAGCTGCTGTGCCATCCCCGCCACACTCACTGTTCATCATTTGTGGTGTGAAGATTTTGGGAGATCTTATGTTTAATGCGCCAGAGGCAGCAAAAATCTTACTACATTAATTTCAAGTCTTTTTGATTTCTCAGTTTTGCACAATGCTGGTCCATCAAGTGCGACCATTGTCTCATTGTACACCCATGACCGCATAATACATGCATCCCTTTAGGGAGACTGGGACGAAGTCATATTTCTGATCAGCAATCCAACTCGGAATATACCGCAGAAAATGGTCAGTTTGAATAAGAACTTTCCGTTTCCTGTCCCCGACTGGCAGCAGAAGTTCCTTTTACTATTCACTGTTTGGGTACAGCATTTTCTGAGGTATATGACAAGCATCATAAATCCTTACGGCTTGAAGTGATTCCTTTGCTTAAAGTCTCAAACATACCTTAGAAATAAAGTATAGAACACCTAGGTTTATTTCAAAACTTTCTAGCAAAATACCTGCTTATCAGCTCCTAATATTTCTATGTTGATCAAATGTGTGAAAGAAAGACAAGACTCTGAGAAGAATAACTTCATGGCGCGCTTATCTTCTGTTGCTTCCGACAGCCCGCGAGGTCTTTGAGAAGACAGTTGTGTGTAGACGCCTGGTCATGGAACACGTCCTCTCTACCTTGAGGTTCGCTTGAGTTTGCCTCTGTTGTGGACGAACACGTGAAAATAAGATTTTTTCACTCTGAATACCTACAGCAAAACACAGACATCTAAAGGTATCTTTACTGGAAGTTATTAGAGATCTTTTGAGGACTTTTCAAAATAATCATAAAAGGTAAAGATAAGAGATATTGAAACAAAGCGTTCTTGCATCGTTCCTCCATCAGCCACAAGTGCAGTAAAATAGGGACTAAGAAATCTTTTACTTATGTTTTTCTTGTGTTTTGTTTTGTTAGATATTGTATCTGTATGAATTAAAGATAACTGCCTGCATTGCATGTTTTCTTTTTCTTTCTCAGCATTGGCCTAAGATCTGTGTACCATCATAAGAATTATTAGAATGGATAAATTCTTTTATATATTTGACATCCACGACATTCTGAACTTCGTTCATTGCCTTAGACGTGGCTACGCTGAAGAAAGTTTAATGCTTATGTTTTACAACAGATACCCTTAAAATACATCGTTTTCTGTTATGCATTAGCAGGCTTATCTAAATAGTGGGTTGACTGCTGCAAATATGCTGAGCTAAACTATTTCTAAATTAGTCAAAATATACAATAATTACTTACCAAGTTGCCCACGTTGTGTTCATATTCACTTTTAGAACAGATTTTGTTACAGGAGCAAAAGATTCGTAGCCAATCAAAGGAAAAAGGTAATTTTCAAAGCGCTCAAACTATATCGTGTTTACACTATGTACTATTTCTTTCTCAGGAAATAAGAAGAAATAAGGGTAAAACAATCAATAATCAAATTATATGGACCTAAATCAACCAGAGAATGATGTTAGTAAAACAGAAAAAACTTGAGGGAGCGTTTTTGTTAGATCGCGGTAAATGCAAAAAACCTCAAGTTGGTGACATGTCTCCTTAGGCAGTGGCGCCACCTCATCGCTTATTTGGCGCTGTAAAGCGCTGCCTCTTTTGCCGAAATCATTTGTACATACCAGAATAACATATACCTTCATCCTGCACGATCTCCCTCTAACCCTTCCCATGCAACAATATGAGCAATTTTTCACATGCAAACGACCACACAGTTACGTATCCCAGTACTACAAAAGTAACGATAAATATTCAGCATCTCATCACACATTGGAACATTACTGTGTACAAAACAGACTGTCTGCGCCACCACAGAAATCCCTGACAAGATATAAAAATCCAAGCTTCACTCACACAAGACCCTGAATGATGAAACTACTGCTTCTCAACAAAACACCAACAATACGCGACACACACACGCTATAGTCTCACCACAAAGGTCCATCAACAAATCATATGATCCTCTCTGAACATTATCTGGCTCTAGCTTCGGATAAGAGAAAAATATCCATACGTATCCTTCACAAACAATATACACATTCCACCTATCTCCCTGGTCGTCTATTCTTACAAAAGCAAACAGGACAAAATTTTACACACCTCCCAAAACGAAGCACACAGAACAATCACCGGCTTCATGCAAACAGCAAACGTTTAAAACAAGCGTAACGACAGAGATATGAGATCATTCTCATTACAGTCCTACTTCAATATGCTCATCACCCAACACTCAGCAACAACAGTTACCTCCTACCATCCGAGCAACACACCCACCTCACTTGAATGCAGAAATAAAAAAAAGTTCACCCCAGCCTTACACTGCAACCACCTGCACTCATAGATCCTAGAGGACCCCCAGCAAACACCACACTTAAAAAACACATCTGCACCGAAATGACTTGACAGACATTAAACTACCGTCTTCCATCTAATCGTGAACTCCATACACCCATTTGAAACTACTCTCTCCAGACAAATACGAGTCACACTTTCGTGACTGTATGTCTCTAACATTACGAACATCAGTTCGAAGTATATCAGGACCCCTCATGCTCGAGATGCAAGTTCCACACTGAAGACGTCGAACACTAATTCCTCAGTGGCCCTTTGCTAACCCTATCCGGACAAACCTGCAACATTATTTCATCGCGACCTGTGGTACCGTGCGATGGACGTGGCCAACTTCCTGAGTGATGCGGGAATCCCATAGAAAAGGTCGTAGGGTTGCAAAGATTTTTAGGATGCACACATACATGCATATGTGTATCGTAGTACAGAACGCTGTTCCTCCAATTATGCACCGAGAACATGTTCCTCAATACTTTTCAACTGTAGTTTGTTATCGTACAGTATTTAGTGATGCCATTGTTTCTGATACTTTGGTCGCTTCTTCCAACATGCCTGCATTTTTCAATATTTCATATCCACCATTTTCTTGTACACCATTTTCCCCTCTGCTGGTTACAAATACGTGTTTCTCTCTCTACCTCAGTAATGTCGATAACTTCGTTACTGTGTTTACACACTAATGATTATGAACTATACAGATGTTGCAGAGCCAATATTAGGAAGAAGCTTTGAGAAACCTCTTGTTTACTTAAACATAAATACATTATCAAGTTTGTGGTTATGATAATTGCCACGACTAATTTCGAAACATTATATCATACAAACATCTTCCCAATGGCGAGAATTTCTTATAATTGTCTATGATTCCTGGAAAGCCAATTCATAAAAAAAGAAAAATAGTGTTAAAGTAGGAAATTGTATATCATTCTTTGCCTAGATCTGTCGGTTCCATGTTTCAAAAATATAAACTTTCACTCGCATTCATAAATATTTTCAAAAAACTCTCGAACTCTAGCAGATTTAGAACGAACGATGGCATAAGTTTGATGAACATGAGATCGTTAAGTATGAGGGAATTTTAGCGAATACAAGAACTAGATTCCAGAGAATTCTTTCCTTTCTCATCTAACAATCGTTCACTATACACTAGCAATAAGTACCAGGGCAATGGACATGATCAATTCTGGGCGCTGGAGCAGCGTCAGTACACCATATAGTTGAGTTACCTGTGATACCCGTTTTCTGTGAGTAAGATCACTATCTACTCTCTAGTTGTAAACACTGATGGTTCCATGGCCAAACGTGTTCGTGGTCAGACATTTTCTCAGTACATTGTTGTTCTTGTGAAGTCTTATGATGCTCTCCTCTCCATCTAAAAGAATGATGTTGTCTAGTCATCCTTGCAGAATTGGACACGATGACGCCTTTTTCCTATCTTCTCAGGGCAGTACCCCAAGCCTTCAGACACGACTCTGCAATGTCAAATAAAAAGTCTTCAGTTTGCTGTCTTTGTTGAATGAATCAGTACTAACATTATTTCCTTATTGGTTATTTTTTAACACAGAGATATCAGCGAGATCTGCTGCTAGAGGTAATGTAATGTGAAAACGGTGAAAACGGAGAAAAGAAGCGACCTTACAACAAACTGAATGACCTGGATGGAGATTATCAAGCCTTGAGAAGGTATTCGGACGCAGCAGCTGCAGCAGCAGCAGCAAGACGGACTCGCTCGGCGACCCCAGTCCCACAGCACTCAGATTGTGAGTGGCTCTCGTTGTGGCAAGGTGGGATTACGTGCTCGTATTTACTCGCGGGCATTTGACGCATACGACGTCAAAACTTGTGCTTAAAGCGAAAATGTGAGAAAAAAAGACGCCGAAAATAAAAGAAATCGCACTTCGAGTAACAATAAAGGCTGCAAGAAAAGACCAAACTCATGATAGTTAAAAGAAGCGAGAGGGAGGCAGGAGAGAAACGCCCCATCCCTGGCAGACAAGTGCTGGTGCGGTACAGCTCACGTGTTATGTCTTCTTGGGATCGCGTGTCCGATTCGAGAGTCGATCAAGCAGCCAAAGACTCTGGTCTTGACGGAGGGGATGCCTATTGACGACATGGGGTAGTGGAGCAACACTTAAATGCAGAAGAAGTGGCGAGTGTATGGACGCAATGGCAAGAGTTGACGTACAGGTGCGATCAGCTGAGGCGGTGGCGATGCCCACAGCAGACAGGCGGAGGGAGGGTTAGGGTGGAGTTCTCCCCAGTTAGTCACCTCTTCCCCCTCCACTTAGTGTTCCTCCTCCTCCTCCTCCTCCTCCTCTACACAGAGATGCCCTTGGAGCCTGATTTCCTCCTCTTTTTATCACTTTTCTGGTTATTGCATCCCTTCTGGTCTGTGACCCAGTGTGAAGAAGAGGCACTGCGTGTGTTCGTACTAAATTTTGCGTGAGATGGATGGTATATGTTTGGATCACCTGAATATTGCCGACACTCCCACACCCACACACCCACCCACACACCCACCCACACACACACACACACACACACACACACACACACACATACACACACACCTTTTTTAAGGTTGTTAGCTTAGGTTTGGTTGACCTAATCCACACTAAACCTCATCCAACCTAACATGGTCAAGAAACTGATTTCCTCTTTTTGGTGTGTGTGTGTCTGTGTGTGTGTGTCTGTGTGTGGGGAGAGGGGGGGAGGGTAAGGAGTAGTGGCGAATCTTCATCTGATAAGTGTATTTCATACACATGATTGAGTGGGCCAAGGCCATATAAAGCTTGTCTCACCTGACGACTCCTCTCACTGTGGAAAATGAGCAATCACGAAGCACTCGTGTACCGAGGAAAACTACCGACGGTGTTACTTAAAGAGCTGTAGACTTTACCCAGGAAGGATTCTGAGTTGTTCGTAGTACCTCCTTCCCAACAAAAAATAAAAATGCAATATATAAAAATAAACTAGCAACCCACACTCACAATAATGTGGGCAACGCCAATGAGATAATGAACTGTTAACTTACACACACACCCAAGGATTTTACGTCAATTACTGACGTAGTAAAGGCCAGATATCAGTGTTTACACTTGCTGCACCTAGAGACCTTGGTAACATATTCAGTGCAGGTAGAGCCATGATCACCACACCCATGACGAGTGGTTGATTACGTGAGGGTACTCACCACGTAACGCTAAGATGAGATCAGGGGAACACTCTGTCCTAAAGGGTGTGCACACACCTCCCCCCCCACACACACACACCTGGCTTAAGGTTGAGACACTCTTTACAAGGTTAAGAGATTGGCCAGCGCGATTACATACATACTTTTGCCTGTAACACGTTATAAACAAGCCCATTAGAGATGTCTGGAGAGCAGAACAGGCACCACTGCTTCAGGGGTGTCAGGAATTTCAATTGATACGAGCATGCGATTGTAAACAATGTACCTGAATGTCGATGGAATATGAAAGAGCTGAGCTTCAAGACCGAATTTTAGGGAAACCAAACCTGATATTATGGCAGCTGTGGAGACGACAGACCTCCCTAGAAATAAGTTCTGACCTTATATGTCCAGAGGAAATGGAGGGGATAGGACCCCCTTAACGAGGGACAGCCATTCTCAGGAAATATCGGCAGATGATCCATTCAGACATCACAGAATGGGAGGAGTAACCGTAGGGAAAGATTTGCATCGTGGTGTTGATAATCTATGGTCCTCCAAAAAAGATTTATGAGCAAAGAACAATTATATATAAAGATATCAGGATAATGCAGGATGATAGAGTTCGAAAGATGGGGCCCATCGAGTGTAGAACTCATTCCCTGTACTGTAGAAATAGGTAATTAGACACAATGACTAATTTCGATTGTGTGAAGGCTGGATATATATATATGTACGAAATCCTGAAAAATCAGTAGGACAATCTAAGCTTCAAGAACAAAACATGGATGAGAATGTCAAGATCTTGAAGACCTATTGAGAGGATGATGTCCTTCACCAACTATTGTCATGGTGATTCTTGAGGAAGGAAGTGCGTGTGTGTAGTTACCTCTTTGTACCATAAGGGAAAAGAGTTGTATACCCGTGGGGCCCCATCTCCTGAACATTTTGTACTGCCATGTACCTTTTCAAATCTCTGTATAGGTCAGCATTTATAATTTTTTTCAACTTACTCCATTCAGTCGTTACTCTTATGCTATAAAAGCATTTCTTTGCAAATTTTTGAACTCATTTTTTTTTTTTTTCGAGTTCCCGTCATGACCTCTGGTTGGTCTGCACATGCATCTCAAGAACTGTTCATCGTCGACCTATTAAAAACTGGTTTAGAAACTGGTAGGCTGTGATCAAGTCACTCCTTACGCTTCTGTTTTCCACGGTGGACGGATGTATTGGCCTCTGACCTCTTACTGTAACTCACTTCTCATAATCATAGGACAAGCACGTATTTAGGATTTGGTCGGGGGTTGGGGAACGAATTACGTACTCTGATGAAGAGCTCAAAACCAGAGCGGCTTGTAGGAACACCTTGTGTCTTAGAGAGAACTTAGCACTTTAAAAGTTATTTGGGAGTTATATTCAACCTTTGATTTTAGTCCTTTTCTTATGAAACTGAATGCGTATGTTGTAGAGAAATGAGTGTATTATCAAACCGGAGACCAGTTTTGAATGGAAATAGATTTATGACATTTGATAACAAAACAGCTGATAGGTTGTTATCAAGAGTTTTGTTCAGTGAAACAAATTATCATGATTTTTGCAGACGGAAAAGTTTTATTATCAAAAACACGCCATATTTTCTTATGGAAGTGTCGAAACGGACACTCGCGCTGTTGGTCATTTGCGTAAATCACCGAAACAGTCAAGTAAATATAAGTATACCCTACATTTTCTCTCCTTTGCGATGGACTAAAAGAGTTTGATTGCTGTAAAAAGAAAAAAATTTGTAAATCATTTTTGTTATTAATAAGCTTACTGTGTAATGTGCAATTCAAAGAGGGCATAGACCTTCCCCTCCCCCCTCAAACACACACACACACACACACACACACACACAATGGATACGCCCCTGTTTCGCAGGTCCTCTTTCTTTTCATTCTCTATTATTTTTTCTTTTTCTTTTAGCGTGGTGACCAAATGTGAGAAGCGTATTTTAACCTCTAGGTCTTCTGTACGATTTGAACAACTTGCAGACAGTCGATTGCAATAGTTACCAATAGACAGTTTGTGTGTGTGTGTGTGTGTGTGTGTGTCAGAACTATCGGATTCATTGTTCAGCCCATTTGTCTCAGGCAAAGGGTATTTTGTTATCAGCATAGTTTTGCATGACACTGCATTCGTCCACACACACATACGTATGTTTAGGTGTAAGGTTGTAAGGTAAAGCAGGAGGGAGCTGGGTTTGGCTGTAGAGGAGGGGTTGTTTGATTCTTATGTTGGTGTGTGTGTGTGTGTATGTGTGTGAGGTGCCCGTCGTGGTGTTGGTGTCAGGGCAGCTGTCGTGTTAGCAGACGACGAACACCTGTTGCTGGTGTCCCTGTTGTTCCTCGGCACGTGTCGTTTCTCTGTCGTTCCTAGATGGATACTTAAGTGTCTTCTCTCTCTCTCTCTCTCTCTCTCTCTCTCTCTCTCTCTCTCTCTCTCTCTCTCTCTCTCTCTCTATCTATCTA
>JAYMFT010044648.1:0-30070 GCA_038088735.1 Panulirus argus | reverse complement strand
ATATGCTTTCTCCAGATCCGTAAATGATGCATACAAATCCACTTACTCTTAAGTATTGCTCACACACATTCTCATGAGTGAACACCTAATCCACAGATCGTTTACCACTTGAACCACGTTGTTCCACACCAATATGATGCTCTGTACATGATTTCACTCTTTCATTCATCACTTTCCCAAACAGCTTATCAGGTACACTCTGTAGTTTTACTCCTTTATCCTACTTGCCATTATATAGTAATGTGGAAGTGTTAGGGATACATGGTGTGAGAAGAGAGCAGCCAGCAGCAATTAGAAGTTTCTGTCAAGAGTGTAAGGTATGTGTAAAAGCTCGAAGACAGGAGAGTAAGTGGTTCCAAATGTAGGGTGGCCTGTGGCACAAGTGTGTGATGTCACAATGGCTGTTTAATATGTTTATAGAATGGGTGGTGAGAGAAGTAAATGCGAATCTTGAAGTGAAGGGCAAGTATACGGTCTGAAGGGGAGGAGGGGGCCTGAGGAGTGAGTCAGTTGTTGTTTAATGATGACATAACACCGGTGGAAGATTTGGATGAGAAATTGTAAAAGTTTGTAACTGAGTTTGGAAGACTGTGAAAAAGGAGATTTTGAGAGTAAATGTGAATAAAAGCAATGTCATTAGGTTTAGCAGAGTTGACAGACAGGTTAGTTGGGGTACGAGTTTAAATGGAGAAAAATTGGAGGAAGTGAAGTGTTTTAGATGTCCGAGAGTGGACATAGCAGCAAATGGAACATGGAAGCAGAAGTCATAAGGTGGGTGAGGGGATGAAGGCTCTGGGAGCACTGCAGAATGTACAGAAAGAGAGAATGTTATCAGGGAGAGCAAAAATTAAATGAGTATGCCTGGAAGTAGAGTAGTCCTAATAATATCATATGAATGTCAGGCAAGGGCTATAAATAATGCTGTGTGGATAAAGGTGCATGTGTTGGAAATGAAACGTTTGAGGACAATATATTGGGTGAGATGGTTTGATTGAGTAAGTAATGAAAGAGTAAAAGAGAGGTGTGGTAATAAGAAGAGTGTGGTTGAGAGAGCTGAAGAGGGTGTGTTGAAATGGACTGGACATATGAAGGGAACGAGAGAGGAAGGATTGACAAAGAGGATATACGAGTCGGAAGCAGAGGGAAAAATGAGAACAAGGAAACCTAATTGTGGATGGCAGGATGGAGTGAAAAAGATTTTTGAGAAATCGGGGCCTGAACATGCAGGAAGGTGAAATGCATGCACAGAATAGAGTTAACTGGAAAGATAAGGTATACAGGAGTCAACATGCATTCAATGGACTGAACCAAGAAATATGAAGCAGCTGGGGTAAACCACAAAAAGGTCTATGATGCCTGGTTGTGGATAGGGAGCTGTGGTTTCTGTGAATTATACATGACAGCTAGAGAATGGATGTAAGTGGATGATACCTTATTCATCTGTTCCTGGAGCTACTTTGTTAATGCAGGAAATGGCAATTAAGCATAGGTGGACAATGTTAGGTTCAGGGTGGTATGCAAAGTGAGAGTCATGGAGAGTTGTTTGGTGAAGAGAGAAGAGGGGGGTGAAAGACTTGTGTAAGGTGAAATGTGGCTAGGTGGCTGAAGTGGTATTGCAGTTGAATCTATTGAGAGAGAGGGTGACTGTGTTGTTGACTGGTTGGTGAGGATTTTCAATGTATGCATGAATAATGGTGAGGCACCTGAGGACTGGCAGAAAGTATTATAGTGCCACTATATTAAGGCAAGGGGGATAAGATGAGCATTCAAACAACAGGGGTATAAGTTTGTTGAGTGTCCCTGGTAATTTGTATGGGAGGGTATTGACCAAGAGTGTGATTTTAAAGGTGGTAGAGGATGTGTGGATCAGGAGTTTACTTTAAAGATTGTGTGAGAAATACTTTGAAAAACAGATGGATATGCATGTGGCATTTATGGATCTGGGGAAAGCATATGATATGGTTGATAGAGATGCTTTGAGGAAGGCCTTAAGAATATAGTATGGTGAGGGAGGAAAGCTGCTAGAAAGAAAAGTTATTATCAAGGATGTAAGGCTTGTATATGAGTAGGAAGAGAGGAGAGTGAATAGTTCCAACTGAAGGCTAGTTTGTGGCAGGGGTATGTAATTTCACCATGGTTGTTCAATTTGTTTATGGATGGGGTGCTGAAGTAGGTAAATGCAAGAATCTTGGAGAAAGTGGGCAAGCATGCAGCCTGAGGGGGATGAAAGAGCCTGGAAAGTGAGTCGGTTGTTGTTTGCTGATAATATAGTATTGGTCGCAGATTCGAGAAACTGCAGAAGATGGTGACTGAGTTTGGAACTGTGTGAGAAAGGAGGAAGTTATGAGTGAATGTGAATATTAGGTTAAGTAGGGTTGAGGGAAAGGTTAGTTGGGGCATGAGTTTGACTAGAGAAAACTTGGAGGAAATGAAGTCTTAAATATCAGAGACTGGAAATGGCAGCAAATAGAACAATGAAAGAAGTGAATCATAGGGTGTGGTAGGAGGTCAAGGCTCTGAGAATACTGAAGAATGTGTAGAACAAGAGAACATTATCTCAAGAGGGCAAAAATGGGTATGTTTGAAAGGGTAGTAGTTCCAACAACATTATTTGGATGTGAGGCATGGGCTATAGATAAAGCAGGTAGTAGTTCCAACAACATTATTTGGATGTGAGGCATGGGCTATAGATAAAGCTGTGCAGAAGAGGACGGATGTGTTGGAAATGAAATGTTTGAGGACAATGTGGTGTGGGGTGGTTTGATCGAGTAAGTAATGAAAGGGTAAGAGATTTATGTGTTAATTAAAAAAAAATTGCAGTTGAGATAGTGAAGAGGGTGTGCTGAAATGGTTTAGACATATGAAAAGAATGAGTGAGGAAAGGTTGTCAAAGAGGACATACATACCAGAAGCAGAAGGAACAAGGAGAACGGGAACATCAAATGGGAGATTGAAGGATGGAGTGAAAAGGATTTTGAGTGATCAGGGCTTGAACATGCAGGAGGGTGAAAGGCATGCATGGGAGAGTGAATGGGAAACATATGGCATAATGGGATAATGTGGGGTAAACCAAGGAAAGGTCTGTGGGGCCTGGTTAAGGATTGGAAGCTGTGGTTTTGGTGCATTACACATGACAACTATCTATCTATATCTATCTATCCATATCTCTAATGCCTGTTCCAATTGGAACTCCCTCAAAGGGGTGGCCACAGCAACAGAGTCTCCATAACTAAAGAACTCCAGTGGCACTTCTTAGCCTTTATTGCCTCACCCTTAACAGGTTAATGGCAGAGAGTAAGTCCAGCACTGTGTCTGCAGTGGCTCCTATCTAATACTTCTACCCAATTGTTTACCTAATATTCCTGCCTAAATGTTCATACCTATTACTTCTATCTACTGCTTCTACCATTTTTCTAAAGGGCAGGGATAACACATAGTGCTTCCCGCAGGAAAATCTAGAGTTATGAAGAATGAGCTGCATGAGTTAAATGTTGTAAAGTGTTACATATGACAGAGAGAGAATGGATGCAAGTAGATGTGGCCTTTCTTCATCTGTTCTTAGAGCTACCTCACTAATGCAGGAAACGGCTATCAAATGTGAAAGAAAGAGGGAAATATTGAAGAATGTTTGGAAAGAGCAGTCATTATCTGGGAGGGTAAAAATGGGTGTTTGAAGGTATAGTAGCTACAACAATGTTGTAAGGATGCAAGGCATGAGCTATGGATGAGGATGTGCAGAGGAGGGTGGATGTGCTGGAAATGAAATGTCTGAGCACAATGGGGTGGTCAGATCGAATAAGTAATACAAGGGTAAGAGAGATGTGTGGTTATAAAAAGAGTGTGGTTGAGAGAGCAGAAGAGGGTGAGCTGAAATGGGTTGGACATATGATATATGTGTGTGTGTATATGTGACCAAAAAAGGCCACATTCGCTCACACTCAGTCTAGTTGTCATGTGTAATGCACCGAAACCACATCTCCCTCTCCACATCTAGGCACCAAAGATCTTTCCATGGTTTACCCTAGACATTTCACATGCCCTGGTTCTGTCCATTGACAGCATGTCGACCCCAGTATACGCCTTTCACCCTCCTGCAAGTTCAGGCCCCAACCACTCAAGATCCCTTTCACTCAATCCTTCCACCTCCAATATGGTCTCCCTCTTCTCCTTATTCCCTCCATCTCTGACACATATATCCTCTTTGTCAACCTTTCTTCACTCATTTGTTCCAAATGTCCACACCATTTCAACACACACTCTTCTGCTCTCTCAACCACACTCTTTTCATTACCACACATCTCTCTTACCCTTGCATTACTTACCCGATCAAACCATCTCGCACCACATATTGTCCTTAAAAATTTCATCCACCCTCCTCTATACAACTCTATCTATACCCCATGACTTGCAACCATATAATATTGTTGGAACTACTATTCCTTTAAACATACCCATTTTTGCTCTCTGAGATAATGTTCTCTCCACACATTCTTCAGCGCTCCCAGAACCTTCGCCCCCTCCCCCACCCTATGACTCACCTCCGCTTCCACAGTTCCAAATCCGCTTCCAAGTCCACTCCCAGTTCTCTATATATATATGAAATGAGAAAATATGCTTAAAAATAGAAAGTCAAAATACCAAGCACCTATCAACTTACCAGCAGAGTTGTTAGAAACTGTAGACTGCTGTGATGCCTCATCTACAACTGGGTTACCATCAGGGCCTATGGAGGGTGGATTGCTGTTGTTGACAGTAGTATTGCTCCCAGAATGATCAGCTGTGTCCAGCGGGGTACTGGATGGTGTCAATGGTTGAGGGGTGGACGTAGGGGGTGGCATGTTGTTCTGGGGACTCTCACGACTACTGTTAGGCAAACCCGGCATCCCTGGCATTCCGGGACCATTTGGGTACATTTGGGGTCCCATATATGCACCCATATTCTTTTGGATATGCTGCTTTATATAGTGAGAGGTATGTGGGGGAGTGTGGGGCCGGGGACCACCCACACTACTGGCCCCAGGCTGACTAACCTGGCTAGGCATCTGAACAGGACCACCTTTCCCTGGCATGCCAGGACCCCCTGGCATCATGGAGCTAGGCATACTTGGTCCTGGTGGACCCTGATTTATGCCTTGTCCTCCCCAACCTTGTGTTCCAAATGGAGGATACCCGTATGGTTGGCTGGGAGGAACATGGTTGTTGTGCGGCGGCCGGGGAGGGTACTGATGACCAGGTGGCAAGGATGATGGAGGGCCCTGAGAACCTTGTGGAGCTCCTGGGGGAAAATTTTGTGGATATGGCTGCATCATTGGACCCTGTGGTCTACCTGGGGGATATTGATGCCCTCCCTGATACCCTGTCTGGCCATAAGATGGGCCAGGAGGACCACCTGGTGGCATGTGGCCCATCTTTGAGGAATAACCATGAGGACCAGTAGGGGGCCCTGTTGCCATATGTGGTGGAGCACCAGGGGGGTATCCAGGCGCATGCATGTTGCTGCTGCGACCGTCACTTTGTCCACTGCCGGGGTGGGGGGGCATCACAACACTCCCCGGACCACCTGTAAATATGAAAGTCTTGTAATGATACGAAAAAGACAGAACGAGAGAGTTCTCAGAATTACATATAAGTAATTACATGAAATACACCATTTTCTGCCATCAGAGGCAGGTTCTTCCCCTTATATTCAAGATTATGATCATCTTCACATCTTTCTGCGTAGAAAAACCAATGCACCACTTGCACTGTTCAAAGCATCCGCTAAAGAATTGTGCTTTCTGGTATGACTATCTTACAAGTGAAATAAATGCTGGTTGCTTGCATTACGAAATCAGATTATTAAACTTCATCATTGTTTTCCTTAAAAAAATTTTGAGAAATCTTGAAGACAGTACCAGCAGAAAGTTATTATAAAACACATAAATAAAAATAACACGGCTTAAACAATAGGAAGATACACTGTGAATGAATCAACAGCAAAGAACCATCAACAGGAGAAAGAGCAAACACTTAACTTTTGTACATTTGAGTTTCCAAGGACACAAATACCTTACGGTTATACACAGATCAAAGAAACACTCATCATCAAACAATTAAAAATAAACACCTAAATCACTACTGTGTTTCAAAAAGACATACATGGAAAGGTTTTCATTCAAATCCTAAATTACATGAACTTTAAGCAAGTTTTCCTGAATTCACTCAAGATGGTTAAGAACAAATGATATTAGGTTAAACTAACAAATTAATCAGATCTCATCCACCTATGACAGAATGGTTTGATTATATATAATCATTCAAGCTATGGGAACACTTAAATGCCAAATAATTTATTTCACTAACTATAAAATCAAACTTTAGTAAAGCAGTTTAAATTGGAACAGAATGTTTGTATCCTAGTTCCGTAAAGAGAACTCTTGTGACCTCTTTAATACCAATCTGTGAATCCCTTCAATATCTAAGCCAATGCTAACAATATTTACATACATTATTCATTCACAGGTTAAAATGCAGTTAAGTTACCAGTGCTACAATTCTGAAGCAAGATCAAGAAAAAATGTATCCAATTTGTTGTATCATGATAATAACTTCTTTCCTGGCAAATTAATTTACCTAAATATTTCTCATATGAGCAAGAAACCAACAATCTATCTACATTATATAGCGGATATGTGTTACTTACCAACACATCAACTCTTGGTGTTTGCCACAAGTCAATATTTATACTGTACTTTTTCAAAATATGTATCAGCAAATGACCTTAAACACTCTAATAAACCCCTTACCTCCATAATTATTCAACACTGTTGTCCCAAAAAGTTGCAATTCCTTTCTTATTATAATTTCATAATGTATAAAAATAAGCAAAGTACTACACAAAATATCTTCGTATAACTGTTGTTTCAGAAGATAAACGATTAGCAAAAAGCTCCTAAAATTTTTATCTCAAGATACCTTACACAAAAATGAAAAAATACAATAATTTGAGCGTAAAAAGAAAAAACTAACACTTTTCTTAAATGTGAAGAACACATACATGAATGATGTATGGTAAAGAAATAAGATAACTTAATGAAGAAATAGTAATGAAGGTTTTACTTTACTCCACACTCTATCATTAGTGGAAGCACTGACTGAGTCAGAGCTAATCTCCATATCAAACAAAAAGTCATCTTAACTGGTATCACTACCAGTATCCAACATCTCCATAATCATCACTCAATATTCTGGGGGATGACAAAGAGTAGAAACAATTTAGGAAGAGGCTAGAACTGTTAATCTTATGGGAGTTTTCTCATGTGGCTGGGTGATGCTGTCATCTGCTGGGAATTGTAAAAAATGCTTGTGTTGCCATCTTCTGATGGAAAATGCACCTAGGTTCCCTCAAGTGATTCCTGGCTTAGGAAAGTAAGAACAAAGGCAACATGGGATGACTTTATTCATAAAATTCCAAGAAGAATATACTTGGGATACAGAGGTAAGCGGTTTAAGTTGAACGAAAAACACTTTTCAAACAAAAATACCAGGAAACAGCAGCTCTCACTTGCAAAAAAAGCTGTTTCCAACTCCTCACTTCACAACACATAAAAAGAATCAATACAATGATGAACAACAAAGTATGTTAGCATTGTAAACTTAAGTGAGTCACTGATAAAAGTTAAATCAAATTTACTTGTTTGCTTTAATATATAATGCAGCTTCAATACAGTCGAGGCAGTGAACGTATAAGTATTTGACACCATCATTCCCAGAAAAGCATTATTTCAGTAATCTCCTTGGTTTACTTAAAATACAAAATGTGTTCATATACTGACTGATAATCTGGCCAATTTACACAACAGATTATGATGTCTAATGTGGTACGACTTATAATTTTTATATGTTAAATTTTCCTGTTGTAAATGGACAAAACCTGGAAGAAGAAATCTTTAAACAGTTAAACAGGGTAAAGATTCCCAATGTTGTTAAAAATAAAACTCAAAAGACAGTTGAGTTTATCCCCATTATCAAAGGTACCTACCATGCATTTCTAGGAACAATTGTTATCTTATTCCTCCAATGGCCAATATCAAACTGGCAAGAGCACACTCCAGTTATGGCCATTTTGGATGAAAGTTAAGAGTTCGAAAAAGAAAGTACAGCAGGAATTAATCTGAGCACCTCATGTGTTTATAGACCTAACTCTCATATGTGAAGAGGTTAGAGGATGACAAGAGAGACAAAAGAAGGAAAAAGAATTCCACAGCTTCACTGAAAGAGGAGATGAGGAGGCACTTCATTTGTCAATCCTTGTGTGACTGGTCTCAAAACACAAACTACTGGAAATATAGGCAAGGCGTGTTTTGCATGTTCAGGTCTTAAGTGCTGGGACATACAAAAACAGACAGCTCTTCCCAAAATAATGCCTGTAAAACAGAGACTTGGAAGCAACATCACAAAAAGGAGGGCTGAAGAGAGGAGATAACACGATAATTAATAAAGCAGAGAGCTTCTTTCCACTGCGGCTATGAGAGGTGAAACAACCACCTTCAATAAGCGAATTGTACTCCACATTAGAGTGAATACGACTCATGCAGATATGAATTACTTTGCTCAAAGGAAAAATAACTGTAACAATCATTCAAAAACTCTAGCTTTTGGCAGTGGATTGTGTGTAGTTCATTATGTGAAGCTTCCAGGGTAGGGATTGGAGGGCTGTTATTATTGGAGAGTTGAATTATAGTGTTTTGAAGTTTGGCACACACATGCTTCGCTTTGAATTCTGATGAAAAAATATATAAAATGAAGAGTGTTGTTATACAAGATATTCTATTTCAATTACAGGATTTATCAGTTGTGATTTGACTGAAAGGGATTCATTACCAACAATGCCTTCTACCCACCAGCCATGTTTTGTTATCCATTTACAAGCAAACAAATAGCTGATTTCAGCAGACAGAAGCTCCAGATTCTTCTGTTCATCCTTATACTTTTGCTCCTTATCATGTACCATCTTACACAACTGGAAACAAAAATTAATCTGTAATATCTATGAATCTAAGCTGCATTTTTCCATATCCTTGGTTGTAATTATATCTATGTTTGCAAATATTGTGCAGTTGCAAGGAATATTTCCAATACAAAATTATACATTAATTCAATTAAAGGATAATACAATTGAGAAGAGCATGACTTCAATTATATAATACAGCATGTCCTTCATCAAAACCTGCACAAAAGCAAAACACCACTAATGCACATTACATCAGCAACAACTTATATAACTTTAGTTAAATGTCATCCACAAATTATAAAACAATAATTCATACTTGTGTCATTTAACAGATAAAGCATGCTTTATACTTGCCTTGAAATAAAAGCAAATTACCTACAAAGCACAGAACCAATGACCCTTGGGGGATGCATTTGCTCTATCATGTGACTGGTGCTACATTCTATTGCTAACTCTCCCAAAGGAAACAAATGTTTCCCAGCTTGCACTTGGTATGCAGTTATGGTACTGAAATCTTAAGACACTCTCATAAGCAGGATTACAGAGTGTGCTGCAACACTCTTATGAAGACAAAGCCAGCAACCATAGGTGTAAAAAACACATCTGACCTAAAAATGATTAACTTCTTTTGTCTACTGGCACTTTCACAAACCAGAGAGTGAGCTCTCCCAGTACCCTGAGGCAAACAAGGATGTCAGTCACCTGGACATAAATCTCTATAGTAAATCTATGATGCTGATTTTGGTCTTAAATTATTATTTTACATGCATCTCGTCATAAATGTTTGCTTTATAATACTGTCTACAGTCAGCAAAAAATCATCAATACTCTAGAGTTTCATGGATTTCAAAATGCCCAATGATAATTCATTTGTTTCAATACTTCTGATTATTTTTCTATTGCAAATACATTATAAAATCCCTTTCTTGTGCCATATGTTTTAACTCAATGCTCTGAAGTACTATTAAAATCTATTTGTTTACTGAAAATGGACAAACATGAGTAATTAACCATTAAGAAGATACTCATCTTAGCCCTTACTTTAACCCCATCCCCCTTTTGATGCAGTACTCATTTATCAGTGCTGTGGTCCCCTGCCTCCAACAGCTCTCAGCACAAGTGGGCAGACACCAAAATCTAGCAGCCACTTACCAATTCAGCAAAGAAAAATTTTAGTTTGTGGGTCACACGTCATCACTGGACTGAGGGGACTAGTGAAGATGATGCCTAATACCACTTCTTTCCTAAAAAGACAAAACCACAACAACCAGCTGATGCTCCTTAGATCACCTACCACATTAAGCAGCTTATGCAGCAGGGAAATCAAGTATTCGACACTCACGACAATGATCTTTACAAGCAACTTTGCAACAAAGTGCAATGTAAGGTACGAACCATGAAGGCTCATTACTCAAACAAGGTTCAGCATTTAAAGCACATCAACATCAGTCATTAGAATGAGAGAAGTAACTAACTGTGACAAGCAAAAGCTCTCCCCCTTTCTTTGTGTTACCAACTTAACAATAAGGGGGCCACACATTAAATTAACAACCTCTCTGCAAGTATTTGCCAGTGATTACCACAAATCAACATCAGCTCCCTCCCAGCAGACCTACCAACCCAATCTCACCCAAACAGAGAAGAATATTAAGTGGCTAAGTGCCTTCAGTGCCTTAAAACCACTTGCTCAACAACACACATTGATCTTTTGGAGAAATTATCCCACGAATTAGCTACAATGTTAACTGCCATAATTAATGCTTCACTCAAACTATCTAAATTCCCCACAGCTTGGAAGATAGCATTCATCACTCCACTACCAAAATCCACCTATCTAGAGTCTCTTAACAGCTTATGACCTGTTGCAATCATTCCAATTCCAAATCTAATCTGTGAAAGTTTTTTGTCTAACTGGGCCTATGCTGATATAGCTTATTCAGTAGACCCTCAGCAGTTTGGAAACATGAAGACTTCCTCCAACACTCACTGCCTGTTGGCCTCCTAGAATTCACTTATGCAACTTGGAGAAACTTGTAGCTCACCTCTGTAGATCTCACTAAGTCTTTCAACTTGGCAAACCAGGTCATCATCATAAAGAAAGCCATTAATCTGGGATTATAGGGCTGTCTCATTTCATCTCGAGGTCAACTGACTTCTTGACCAGATGACACCAAACCGTCTGCTTTAGAACCACACTGGAGTCACTTCCACTAACATGAAGTGTACCCCAGGGCACTAAAATGGGGCTGCTCTCCTTCCTCATCCTTATGCCTTAAAGGAAACAAACCACCACTGGAAGTACATAGACAACCCCACCTTCGGCACCAATATAAACAACTCTCCTGACTACAGTGCCCTTCAGCACATCATCAACAACCTTCAGTAGTGGACTACAGCCAGTAATGTCACCATTGACCACACTAAGACTGTAATGATGCACATCATCCTGCCCCCTGAAATCACTCTAGGTCAAGACATCCTCCAAGTAGTCAAAGACATCAAACTTCTTGGTGTCACCACACATAATAGTTTTAATGGATGAGTCATATGGGCAGTAACATCATATCTTCCTCATACTGTCTTTACCTTCTCAGCCAAGTGAAATCAGATGGAGTCCCACCAATTGAGCTCAAGACTGTCTGTTCCACCTTCATTCTACCTCAACTCATGTACACCTATACAGCCTGGTCCTTCTCACAAACAGCTACACAAAGAGACCAGCAAGAGAAAATGCAGAAAAGGGCATGAAGAATCATCCTAGGCTGTTCTTACACCTAAGAAGAGGCCCTCACCTCGCTGAACCTGTACATTCTCTCCATCCAACACCATCAGCTAACGCAGCAGTTTGGTCATAAACTGCTGACACATCCCCACCACAAATACCACCTATGTGCCCCATCACCACAGACCACCAAACCACCATTTGTCAAATGAACTGACTTGTTCCAATCAGAGCTTGTACAGATAGATATAAGAAAAGTCATATTCTTACAACTGTGAACTTCATAATGTCTATGTGCAAGTGCACTACTATGCAAATGAAAAACTTAGTTTTGTGCTAATTATGCTATGCGGTAAGTCAACTACTGTATTACTGTGAATATGCATCATTTAATGTTCCATCAAGTTCATAATGTATAAACCATATTATTTACTCTAAACATCCCTGTACATATGCCTCCCTGGCTACCTATGTACCTCAGCTATATGCTTATCCAAAGTGTGGAAATATCCACCTCTCCCTAATCTTATACTCTAGCATGATTAGTTACCTAGTAACTATCATGACCACCCAGTTCTGTAATATCTGTAATACCTCAACTGTGTACTTTTAGCTGATTGGCTGACTAAATCTAATAAACCATTATCTATCTATTCATGTTATTTGTTTATCTACTGAAGATGAAGCAGATGTACATGTTTTCAACACAAATGGAGCTAGCGTTACCAGCACTGCCTGACCTTGGAAACAATGCATCTAACTGGCGTGTCTTGTAATTTTACAAACCTATATTTCACCGTTATAAAAAATCATAACAATTCACACTGATTATAAGGAGAGATCTTTTATGTAAAACATAATAATAATCAAAATTCAATTCTTTGCCTTACGTAAATATACAGTACTGTAAAACATGCACTGGCAACTCATTTGACTCTCAAGCCTTACTCCTGAACTTTTAGCATGTTATGCTGAAACATCTATAAAACTTTTGAGCATTAACAAGTCATGGAAGTGGATGAAACATTCTTCTGAGGTGACTTTTTTATTGCTATATGAATATTTTTGAAACTCTAAGGTTAAAGGCATTTTTCTTCTAAACTTGAAAAACTGAAATTCCCAGGGTTGGAAAGTAAAGCTAAGCTAAGTGAGGAGTTATAGGATTGGAGTTATGGGGTTATATAGTATTTTTGAAAGCTAAAGGTGTAAAGTACCACTTACAAAATACTAAGTAATTATGAAAGAAAATCAAAAGATATGAATGTATTTATAAACATTATTTGAAAATACAATACATTTGTTGAGGAAAACAACTTAACAGGTGGACAAGGAATATATTACCATGATATTATTATTTTGCTCATGATGGAATCAGTAAAACTATGCATGTTATTTTTCCTTTAATAATAATTATAGGACTTTGGAGCAAGAATGGAAATAAATATGCAAAAGAATACTTCAACTTATAATGGGAATACCACATATACTCATGTATAGTTTGATCTTGTGCATAAGTCTAATCCAACTTTCAGCAAAAAAAAAATATGATCATTTCATATATCTCATTTACAAGTTGAGTCAAGTTTTTGAGGGATATCCTAGGCATACCAGCACCTACCATATGCTTCCTCCCAACCCAGACCCATCATGATGAGGTATCATTGTGGATATGTTGTGTATCTTACCCCCCCCTACCCATTATTTACTATGATAAATATTCCCATTATTTACTATGATAAATATATGTATCATTCTGTTGCAAATAAGATGCTCTGGTGTATTAGATACACCCATTAGTTAATATGAAATATTCTGAGAAAATCATTTGACCATACATATGGGTTTAATGTTCTTTAGTTAACATACATGGAATGTAAAACATTATATAATCAACTTTCAAACAAAATAGGTACCAATGTGTCATTCATACAACATGCAACTCCTCAAACAAGAATTAAAGCATGGTGTGGAGCCTTGTTTATCAGGTACTGGTTGGAGAGAGAGAGAGAGAGAGAGAGAGAGAGAGAGAGAGAGAGAGAGAGAGAGAGAGAGAAATATTTCAACAAGTGTTTACTGGGGAAAAAACCACTGCATTGATGCTTGGTCCCATTCTCATTTTGTGTGTCCACTGTACCTGGTAGCTAGATTTTAAAACCTCAAAAATATTACTTGTGTATATAGGCAACTCACCTACTTTTTGTTTAATAATTCAACAAAACTTCGAGTTACAAAGACAGGTACACAGACCACAAAGACCAGAAGTCCAAGTGAGGTGGTCTGGCCTTAAAAGTAATGAAAAAGAAAGCAGTTCCTTAAAAGCAGCAAAAGAAAGGGATAGCAATGCACAGGCTCTCTTCCCACCCTCCACTCCCTCAAAAAAAAAAAAAAAAAAAAAAAAAAAAAAAAAAAAAAAAAAAAATCAGGATCAATATGCCTGAAGGAAATTTTTATAGGAAAGTCACTAGGTAGAATGAAAATGAATATCCCATGCATTCCATCACCAACACCATGCATCCTTTCACCTTTTGTTATACAGACAATGGTAAGGGTAAACTTGAGCTCCACCCTCTAAACTTACCACGTCTATATTATTCCTGATCTTGAAGAATGATACAATAATTCTTACATACTCTCTCAAACCAGGTGACATGGGTTAATTAATGCTGGTATGTTACCAAAGCAAGAATACGAGGAGATCAGCGACTGAGAAGGTAGCATAATATATCACTGTGTTATGATGACATTAAATGAATTATTCAATACCAGAGAGTGACTAGTGATGATCAAGCCTAATTTTCAAGATATTAAGGGTGTTGCTCAAAACAGCATTTTTGGGGAGCTTACTCCACTCATTAATAATGTCGCTGGTAAAGAAATATTTCATACAGTCCAAATCAACTCAGTGACCTTAAATTTAAGCTTTACCTCATTTCTGCTTATTGGTAATGCTGGCACAACTGTAAAGAAATTTTCAAAATCGGCTTCACTGTACTGCTTCCAATCTAAGAATATCCTTGCTTAAGTGAGGGGTCCAAAACTGCACTGCATATTCACGGTGTGGTCTTACTAGACTTAAGTATAGTGGTAATATCATATCCTTGCTTATGTAAAGTTTCTGTTAATAAATCCAAACATCCTATTTGCTTTCTTGCAGCTTCACTACAATGCTGGGAGAATCTGAAATCATTGGAGACAGTGACCCCTAGATCCCTCACACTAAGTGTGTTCTTTATTTTATAGCACTTCAGTTAATAATCAAATTTTTTGCTGAGGATGCCTACATGTAACTGCTGACATTTACCAATGTTAAATGACACTTGCCAGTTTCTAAACCATTCAGCAATTTTATCTAGATCCTCTCGTAATCTTAGCCTATTTTCTTCAATTAATATGCCTTTGCCGATGTGTCATCTGAAAATTTGGACACCAAGTTATTTAGCTCATGTCAATATCGTTAATATGAATGATGAAAAGTATAGGCCCAAGTACAGATTCCTGGTGGACCCAGCTATCAATGGGGTGACCATGGTTATGATTCACCATTCATCATCATTCATCAAAACTCTCTGTCTCCTAACACTTAAACAGGCTTCTATCCAATTTCCTATGCAACCTGACTTTATGCATCAATCTAATGTGGCGAACTTTGTCAAATGTTTTCTGGAAGTCTAGAAATATAATGTTCTATTGCTTCTGTCTTGTCGTGGGTAGCGAATAATTTATGATAAAATTCAAGGAGCTGTGTAAGGCATGATCTGTACCTTCCAAATCCATGCTGAGTATTACTGATCAGACTGTGTTATTCCAGGTAGGCTATGATTTTATCTCTAATAATTGACTCCAGAAGTTTATATATATCTGATGAGGCTAATAGGATGGTAATTGCCAGGCAATTTATGGCTTTCTTTTTTGTACATAAGAGTAACGACTGCCAGTCTCCAGACCTGCAGGACTATTCCATCCAGGTGAGGTTTATCGAAAATATAGGTTAACGGTTTGGCAATTTTGTGTTTGACATTTTTAATTACTCGTGGAATAATACGATCAGGGCCAGTTAGTTTATTAGCCTTCAACTTATCTATCTGTGTTGGTACTTCTCTACATGTGACATTAAATCCTGGTATCGTGTGAGTACAATTCACCACTGTCTCAAAATTTGTGTCATTGCTTTCTTGTGTAAAAATTCAATTTGTACAGAATTGTTGCCATGCTTTTCTTGCCCACAATGTGTTCCCCATCCTCATTTACTAAGGGTCCTATCCAGTTACCTATGTTTCTTATTACTGATATAACAAATCATTTTGGATCTCTACCACTATCTCTTGAAATACTCACTTTGCATTTTCTCTTGGCTTTTTAGATATGACCCTTCAATTATCTCCTAACTGTGTTATATTGCACTGCAACATTTTGGTCATTGTCTGATTTCTTAAACCTGTACAAGAGTATATACAGAACATTCCTGGACACCTGCCACATCTCAAATCCATCATAAGTTAAACCAGTGAATTCCATATTTACTAAAAGAGGTTACACTCCTAACCCAATTTTTCCTAAAATAATTCTTAAAGATGGATTATATCGTACCTGAAAAAGCTCACCAAACATATGTTGTACCACACTGTCATGATCTTATTAAGACAGTTAATGAAAACTTGTTTAAAACATTTCTGTACTAAAACATGGTAATGAGAGATTTAGGTGCTACTGGAGCAGGATGGGGCAGACTGTGGGTTACTTGAGGTAAGATGTTTGGGCACTAGGGTTATCTATATCACCTATGAATCATCCTATTCATCAACTGTTGCCATATCAGAGTTAATGTAAATTATATATAATACATTAACATTATAAATATAAAGGCAACAGGGTGATAGAGAAAACTTTGCAAACCATGAATTTCTAACCAGTATCAAACCTCCAGAGCAACTCTAAGTTTCTGACCAGTTTCAAATCTCCAGGTCAACTCTGCTTTAACCCCAAGAGATAGCCTCACATCCTGTAATACTATGAGTAACTTTAACATTCCTTTCTGTGGGTGTAGTAAATAATAAGGTAGAACTGTATATAAACATACATATTCTACAGCTTGTGGAACACAAGCAGAAAGATACTTTGCTGTGACATAATAAAGAAGCATGATAAGTATACAAAATACTTAAAATCATAGTGATATACTTTATCAATAACATTATAATGTTCATTTAGACTTTAAATACATATAAATAAAAATATTCTAATATTTCTAATGTCTTAGAAGTCGAAACACAGTGCCATAAGTCAATATCATGTACCTTAATTCTAAAGTGTTGCAAGTCTAAGGTGTTGCAACTTCAAAAGTCATAACTCAAGCCACCTGATATATCTGAACCTGACTTGAATTTCTATACATCTGTCACAGCCATTCCATTTGTCAACAAACCCATATAAAGAATGTAATGAAGAAATAACGATACTTCATGTGAAATGCAAATGAAATACTATGATATAGTTTAACTATCACTTCACCGTTTTTGTTGTGAAATGTAAATTTCAGAACTCTACCAGAATTTCCATTTTTTTTTGTTACATAATTAATCTCAATTCAATCACACATTCCTTTCTTTAACACAAATATTAAATATTCTGGAATTATTCTAATACCAAACATAAGAGTTTTCAGTATAACAAACAACTAATATTAGGAATGCAAAAGTTCACCCTTCCAATGGTACACAATAGTTTCCTATCTTTGTAGTGTCACTGTCAAATAAGGAGAACAAGCAAACCAAAAATTACAACAGTCAGGAGTACATATCAAAACTCTTCATACTGTGTTCCAAATAAAAAACACAGCAAGTGTAGTGATACCTCTTTTTTCGCTAACAGTACATCAAATAATAAATCTTACGATGTATCAACATCATCATTTGAGTAAATTTTCCAAGGTGGAATTACCATACACATGTAAATGTTCTATAACAATAATCATTGATAAATGACACTGGTCTCCATTTTTTTTATACTGCATTTGTTCATTAATGATTTCTCTATATTATAATACTCTACACCATTTGGTAAATCAAATACCAACATCACCATTATGAAAGGAAATTACCAATCACTGAAAAAAATGTCAAATGCTAGTATAAAGTGCAAGACAGACGTCCAGCTTAACTTCATATGCATGGGAAGCTATAAAATGCATGGGAAAGGCTCCTGCACACTTAAAACCAAAACAAATAACTTTAGAACCAAAACCGGATTTTTAACAATTTTAAATCCTATAGATTCTAATGCATTTTGTAACCTAAGTATACCAGTATAAGCATTTTGGAGGGCACACAATGACACACATCAGCAAGAGTATTATTAATTGTGATCAGAAATAAAGACCACTTGAAAGCTAAAAAGCATGAGGCTTTTGTGACTGACATGCAACTAGTACAACTATAATCAGCTTTATTTTCAAAAGGCATGACTCTCCTAGTACCTAGGGAATACAGCAGGGACTTGTACCAATTTAAATACACCTGATGAAATTACTTCATATGCAAACTTCATATAAACTTAAATAAAGACTATTACAATTCAACTCTAAAACAGACTAAGTTAAAAACAAAAGTCTGTAAAACACCACTTTGCCTGCTGTTCAAGGAATGAACCCCCGTAATGAATATATCCTATGACCTTAACCTATCACTTCCATCCTCAAAAGCTTTTGCAGAAGAACTTTGTATGCAGTAAATATTGGTGAGGAGAGCGGTGAAAGTAAGTTAGCCTGGAGGAGACGTGTGCGAAGAAATGCCAGGAGAGACTGAGTTCTGAGTGACAAAACGAAAGATGTGCGAAAGATGCATGTGGCAAGTGAAAGGTAGGAGGCGGGCATTTTAGAAAGGGTGGTAAGTGGTGCAATGAAGGAGTAAAGTCACTAGTGAAAGAGATAAGGGTGGCATTTGGGCAGTACTTAGAGGGAATGAGTGCAAATGGTTACGAGATATATATGAAATAATGGAAGAAGGTCAAGAGTAAGGTGGAAGGAGAGAAAAAGAGGGCAAATGAGAGTTGGGTGAGCAAGTATCATTAAACCTTATGGAAAGAAAGATGTTTTGAAAGGAGGTTAACAATGTGAAAACAAAACAAGAGTACAAATAGGAACAATGGAGAAGGGGACAAAATGGGAACTGGTAACAGGCAGTGATGAAGTGAGGAGGAGGAGGTGGAGTAAGTATTTTGAAAGGACAGTTGAATGTCTTTGATGATAGGATGACAGATGAAGGGTGTTTGGGTCGGGTGGTATGCAAAGTGAGAGAGTCATGGAGAATGGTTTGGTGAAGAAAAAAGGGGGTGGTGAAAGCCTTATAAGGATGAAATGTGGCAAGATAGCTAAAGTGGATGGTACTACTGCTGAATTTATTAAGGGGATGAACGTGTTGTTGATTGTTTAGTAAGGAATTTCAGTGGGAATGGATAATGATGAGATGCCTGAGGATTGGCAGAATGCATATATAGTGCCACTGTATATAAGCAGGAGGGATAAAAATGAGCACTCAAACTTCTGAGAGAAAAGTTTTGCTGAGTGTACCTGGTAAGTTGTATGGGAGGATAGTGACTGAGAGAGTGAAGGTATGGACACAATTTGTGGATAGGTGTCTGCATTGAAGAATGTGTGTGAGAAATACTATATAGAAATGGATAGATTTGTATGTGGCAATTATGGATCTGGAGAAGTATATGATAAGGTTGACAGAGATGCCTTAAGAAAGGTCTTAATTACACACGTTGTGGGAGGAAGTAGTGATAAGTTTTTAGCAAGGGTGTAAGGTATGTGTACAAGTAAGAAGAGAGGAGAGAGAAGGGTTTCAAGTGAAGATTCGACTATGGCAGGAGTGTGTGATGTCCACTTGGTTGTTCAATTTGTATATGGATGGGGTGGTGAGGGAGGCAAATATGAGAGTTTTGGAAAAAGGGATAAGTATGCAGTCTTTGGGGGATGAGAGGGTTTGGGAGGTCAGTTAGATGTTGTTAACTGATGATACAGCACTGGTGGCACTGAGAATCTACAGAAATTGGTGACTAAGTTTGGAAGTGTGTGAAAGGAGGAAGCTAAGAGTAGATGTGAATAAAAGCAATGAATGTTATTAAATTTAACAGGGTTAAGGGACAGATTAGTTGAGGTGTGAGTTTGAATAAATAAAACTTGGAGGAAGTGAAGTGTTTTAGATAACTGGGAGTGGACATTTCAGCAAATGGAACCATGGAAGCAAAAGCGAGTCAATGGGTAGGTGAAGAGAGGAAAGTTCTAGGAGCATTATAAAATGTGTGAGAGAGAAAACTTTATCTGGGAGGGACAAAATGGTCAAGTTTGTAGGTATAGTCGTCCGAACATTATCATAAAGGCGCAAAGCATGGGCTATCAATAAGACAGTGGGGAGGAGGGTGATTGTTATGGAAATGAAATGACTGAGGACAATATGTGGTGTGAGGTAGTTTGGTCATGTAAGTCATGAAAGGTTAACAGAGAAGTGTGGTAATAAAAGTGTGGTCAAGAGAACTAAAATGGTGTGCTGAAATGGTTTGGACATATAGAGAAAACAATAATCCAGTACAAAAAACTGTGCTACAAGTATATTCATTATTCATTCATGAAATCTTTCTACAGTGAAAAAAAGCATCTAACTGAATTTCAATAAACAAGATCTTAACCTCTAAAAAGTAATTTAAAGGAAGAAATTCTACATACACTCTGTGGTGAGTACCTGGTAAAGTCTTTATGGGTATTCACCCCCAGAGCCCAGGATGGATCCAGGCTGTTGGATTGTGTCACTGGTCAACCAAGCAGTTGGAAACCACAGCCTGCAGGCCCACATAGCCCCAACAGCCTGGCAACTGGTACACTTTGTAGGTACTTGTCCACTGCACTCTTAAACTTCTCTACTGTGTATCCCACTCAGTTTCTAATAATGGGAGGCAAGGCATTCAAAGAGTCTTAATGTTTAAGGTGTTCTTTTTTGTGCATATTGCACCTTTGAATTTCAGTAGTACAGGTTTGGTCAACATTCACACCCCTATTTATGAGACACTGTATGCATGAGCATTTTGTTTCATATTACTTAACAAAAGGTGTGTGGGTGGCAGGATGTGGCACTGTGGTATATAGGCAGTAAGGGCATGACCCATTAGTGTTGGATAGTAAAGACACAAAACTATGAATGCACTATCTGTGTGCAGGTTTGATCAACATCCACTCCTTAAGTTATCATAAGAATGAATGGAATAGCATATGTAAGGGAGGCATGTATTGACAGGTTTAAGTGGAGACTCATTTTCTGTGACCACCCACTCAAATGGAGTTTCAGAGGGAACGGGCATCAGAGATATAGACGGACAGAATAACCAAGCAACCTTACTCTTTGACCCTTGTATCTAAAACTTAACACAGTCATACTGAATAAAAAATCTTGAGACAACATATAACGTTAAAATCTACTCAAGAATATAGCTTTGTATGTAGCATCAGAAGTACACATTTAGTTCTTATCCATCAATCAATCATGATATACAACCATTCAGCATCATCTTAGTAGACATAAACTGGCCTTGACCTATGACCTTACAATCTTGAAAAATCATGTAGAAGTACAGAGATGCATGCAGTCCACATCCAATCACTTAAACATGGAATTCCATTTACAAATGCACATAGTAGTATCATGGACACATCAAGGGACCCAGACCTTTAACTCCCATGCCTTGAAAACTAAACCTTGTATACAATAATAACTCAGTCTAAAGATATCATGTACACAGGCACTGGTTCATATCCTATTACCCAATCATGAGATACCTGGTACCTGAATGTGCTTTAAATAATGCACAGGTCACAAAGAGGAGGGAAAATTACATCTACTTATAAAAGGGCCCTATACAGACTCCAAAGTTACTCTGATACATGGTTGATGAAATTCAACCCAACCAAAAGTAAAGTCATGAGGACAGGACAAATTGAAAGATGGTCTCAGGATGATCACTGCCTAAGAGGATAAGAGGAAATAAATTTCAGGAGTGTATATGAGGACACAGGAGTCAACATTGTCTGTAACCTGATGCCAGAGACCCACATTAAGAGAGTAGTTAAGGAGTCACACTGTCTGCTGACAAATATTAAAAAGGCTTTCAAACTTTCATGTATCAAGATAATGAAATACCTAGCATGCTATTCATATCCTCCATAAGGCCAAGACAAGACTATGCTTCTCAAGTTCGGTAACACCTAAAAAACCATGATGAGCTAACAGAGAAGGTCCAAAAGGGTGGAATTAAAGGTGTACAAGAATTAAGAGAGCTGTGTAACAGAAAAATGCTAGAGGATCTAAATTTGCCCAACTTTGAAGAGAGAAGAGTGAGAGGTAATCTGATCACAACCTTTAAGTTTTTAAAATAGACTAATGATGTAGACTGTGAACAGCTCTATGAGAGATAGAGACAGAACAACCATTGGATATAACATAATGTTAAGCATTAAGCAACAAATGTTAAAAAAGAATGTAAAGAAGTACTTTTAGAGTATAAAAGTGTTGGATGATTGGAAAAAATAAATGAGGACATGCTTAATGCTGAGAGCACTCACAGGTTTGAATAGCTTATAATCATAAAGAATGTATAACAGATGGGGTTCCAAAAGAATAGTAATCCCTCCCCATACACTACAAATAAGTAATTGCAAACAAGTAGTTACAAAACAATCAATTAGAATTTGAGAAAACAAGACCTAGGTGTCCTGACATTCACTCCCCAACCTTAATGACCAAGTCAACTGTAATAAATGCAGCATTTATGGCAAATATTTGGTTCAAATCTAATCTCTAACTAATGAGATATTGCGTACACAAAACTGGGATGCACAGAGGCTGAGAGGGTTGTCATTAGGGCTAGAAGATCTTGCCTCTTTCAACTGCCTGACTATAATAAATTTGTGTAACACTGGAGAAAAAACAAAATGCCATAAACACAGATTTTTCCAAATTCTTTGGAAGAACCCAATGTCTCAGCATGTAAAATGTGTATGATGAGGATAGCTAGTAAAATTGGAAGATGAATAAACAACTTTACAACTTAAAAGACTATAAAATTGTGTTATAAATCAGGCTATTTTCAAATCCTACAAGGCAAAAAGCTCAGTTCCCCATGAAATATACAGTACTGCCATCCCTTTTGTTCCTCATTCTTTTATCGGACGTTGATGTAAACACAAACCATAATCTTATGTCCTCAGCATATTACACTACAATAGTATGAAGATCTCTTCAGCAAAAGACACTGAAAGACTTGGAACAGACACAGACATTCTTCTAATGAGCCATCAAAAACATGCATTTCAATAATAGTAAGTTACAACTCCTATGGTATAGGGAGAGAGAAGAACTGAGAGCAGTACAGAATACCACACAGACCTTCGTGGTGCAGCAGCTTGTGATGCTAACCATCATGCATTCATGGGCCACCTGGGGTCAAGCCCACAGAGGTTCAAATTAAGGTCATGGCAGTGGTCTGCACTCAACCCAGCTGTTCATCCCTCCTATGGGCTGGTCAATAATTAGGTACCTGGCTTTAGCTCGGCTATATAATTATATAAATAGCATTAATGTAATGGCCTTAATTAAGGCATTCTGCTGCTCATGCTGTCACACCAATATAAAAAAAAGCTATCATACTGCATATGAACATTAAAAATCTTTGAGTAATAATATCTGACGACCATACCTGCCAATAATAAGACTAGGCAAAAGTTACCTCTCAATGAAGGGTAAAAGTGTATTTGCTGGAAAGTGTTCAAAAATCTCTCAAGGCTCATACTGACACAGTAAAGAAACTGAACCAAGGGAAATAACTGATATCACTGAGGTAGTGCTCTTTGGAATGAAAGCAGAAGAGGTATATCACTATTAATGCTTGGAAATTCTACAAGTCATGGTCCTCAACTTCCTTTTTCTTTCTTCCATAATTGTTTGCCATTTCCAGCAGAGAAAAGACAAAAGGAAAGCCTCATTTGCTCACATCCATTCTCAAACATATTTCCCTATATGTACGACAGGCATGGAAGATTGTAAAATGCTAATCCTAAAATCAAGAGAAGCAAAATGTAATAAAAGTGTAAATATCAGAAACATCCAGGGCCCAAGACTTTTCAACACATTGATATCGGCCATCCGAAACACAGGGATGAACAGTGCAGATTTTTTAAGAAGGCCCTGAATAAATATTTACAAAATGTACCAAACCAAGGATGCTGAGGTGGCTACCTGTGACTGTGGACTACAGCTCCCAATAGTTTGGTCACCCAACAACCTAATTCACTAGCTTGGACTTAATCTGAGATGTGTGGGTGGAAAACCTTGGAGGACTACACCAGGTAACATCAAGGTAATGTGTCTTTCTGTTTTGTTATCAGAAACAAAGTTGCCAGGAAATGTAAATAAATGCCAGGTTATTGGTTTAGCAGTGCAAAGAGACAGATTAGTTGCAGTGTGAGTTTGAGAGGAAAAAACTTGAAGAAAGTGAAGTATTTCAAGTACCTGAGAGTGAACAAGGCCAAAAATGGAACCAAGGAAGCTGAGGTGAGCCATGGGGGATTGAAGCATTAGATAGAAGTAGTCAGTAGGAACGTTAGGTAGGAGCCTCACAAGCACTGCACTAAAGTTGCCCTCTGCCAGTCGCCAGTTGAGAGCGAGGCACTAAAGGCTAAGAAGCAGCATTAGAGTTCACTAGTTATGGAGACTATTGGCGTGGCCACCCCTTTGAGGGAGTTCCAATTAGAATGGGCATCAGAGATATAGATAGATAGGTTATGACAACACTGAGGAATGTGTGGAAAAAGAGGTCACTATCTGGGAGGGCAAAAATGAGCATGTCTGAAGTATAGTAGTCATGACAGCATTATATGGATGGGAAGCATGGGCTATAAATGCGAATATACAGATAGAAATTGTCTTCGAACTGCATTGCTTTTAAGACAATATGCGGTGTAAGGAGGGTTGACTGAGTAAGTATTGATAGGGTATGAAAGATGTGCAGTAATTCTAAGCATTTGGTTGATGGTGCTGAAGAGGGTGTGCTGAAATTATTTGGACACAGGGAGGAAAAGCAAGGAGATGTTGATGGAGAAGATGTATTTACCATAAGTGGAGGGAACAAGGAGAAGAGGTTCACCAAACTGGTGTTGGAAGGATGAGGTGAATAAGATTTTGAGAGCTCAGGGCCTCAACATGCAAGAAGATGAAAGGCATGCATGGGATAAGAGTAAATTGGAGCAATGCGATACACAGGGGATGATGAACAGTCAGTAAACTGAACCAGAGAATATAAGGAAGCATAGGGAAAACCAAGGAAAGGTTCACAGGACCTGGCAGAGGTTAGGAGGCTATGATTTTAGTGCATTACACATGCCTGCTTGGAAAAAGATGCAAGTTAATGAGGCCTTTTATTTTGTTCCTGGCACTACCATGCTAACATGAGAAACAGTGAAAAAGTCTGAAAGGAAAACATGCAGGAAGATTATGGACTCCTTGGAACTGAGAATTTTTTAAAGAGACTGTACTCCTTTTTGTGCATTGAAATTAATACTTCATCGATGGTGACTTTTCACCTGAAAGCAGAGTCCAAGCATACTATCCACATTATAAACAAGAAATGGGGGAAAGATTTTTGTCTCTGTGTTCCATGCATTTCACATGTGACTAAAAGAAGTGAAAGAAAGGGGCTGGAAATCCTTCCCTTCTTATATTTCAATTTCTAAAAGATGGAACAAAAGATGGAGCAAGGCAGGGAGTGCTCATCCTCCTCGAAGGCTCTGGCTGGGATGTCTATATATGTGTGGATGTAACTAAGATCAGAAGAAAGGAGAGATAGGTTGTATGTTTGAGGAAAGAAACCTGGATATTCTGGCTATGCGTGAAACAAAGCTCAAAGGCAAAAGGGAAGAATGTCTGGAAATTTCTTGGAAGTAAAGTCAGGGTAGGTAAAAGGACTAGAGCTACAGAAGAGGTAGCACTACTGCTGAAGCAGGAGCTGTGGGATTGAGTGAGAAAGTGTAAGGAAGCGATCTTTCAACTGATGTGGATGGTTAGTGATGGCTGATTATCAGTGCTTGGGCACCTCACCCTGAGCAGAAAGATAAAGAGGCAATTGTTTTCACAGCAGCTGCATGAGTGTGTCAAGAGTTTTGATACAACAGACTGGATATTAATGATGGGGCAATTTGAATGCAAAGATGAAAAATGTGGCAGTTGAAGGTATACATGGGGAACATGTAGTATTCAGTAGAGAATGGATATGGTGAACAGCTTGTGGAGCTGTGTTCTGAAAAGGGGCTGGCAACTAAGAATACCTGGTTTAAAAAGAGAGAGAGACATATACAAAGTCTACGTATGTGAGTAGCAAAGATGGTCTGAGGGCACTATTGGATTACATACTAATTAATAGGCCTGTAAAAGAGAGACTTTTGGATGTGAATGAACAGATGGGTAGCTGGTGGTATGTCTGATCATTACCTTGTATGCCTCATGGACCTTGAGTCTCCAAACTTTGATGTTATGTGGCTCAAAGTCTGCCTCCCTCTACCACACTTGTCCTCTGTTTTGCCTATTGCTCTCCAAATTTTGTATCCTTCTTTGACCATCTAAACTCCTGCCATGAGACTGTGACATTCTCTCACCTGCAAGCTGAGATCCTCTACCTCCAGGATTTCAATGTTGACCAAAGGGAATAATCGAATTCCTCCTATGTGGATGGTGGAGGGATCGAAGCCCCCACATTCTCCATTCTCAATGATTTAGAGCACATTATCTCCCACCCTACCCATATACCTGACAGCTATGACCACTCTCCTAATAATCTAGATTTGTTTTTCAACTCTAGTCTATCTCACAGTAAATACCCAATCTTGCCCCCAATTGGTTCATCTGATCATTCTCTCATAAATGTATCTATTCTAACAGCACCTCCCCCTCCAGCAGCCCCTTCTAAGTGTAAATACTGGCATCTACAAAAAGCTGACTGGAATAACTTACGTAACTTCTTTTCTGACCTTCCTTGGGTAAATCTCTGTCTTTTATGTGATGCTACTGTCTCCGCCAAGCACATAACAGTCTTTTATGTGGTGATGCTACTATCTCCGCCAAGCACATAACAGAGGTTTTTCTTGCGGGTATGGAAGCATCTATCCCCTCTTCCTCAAGACTACTTCTACATCCAATCCATGGTTCAACCATTCCTGTTCTGAGGCCATTCAGGTAAGGGATCAGGCATATCACACGTGGAAAAACTCCCCTACCCCTGGCTTCCATTCAGCTTTTATCACTGCCCGTAATCGCTGCAACCGTGTTATCTGTGAGAGGAGGGGTTCCTTTATTCAAAGAAGGAAGTGTGATAACCTCTCCTCCTCATCCACGGACAGGTCTTTCTGGTCTTCAGCTAAGGGCATCTTTAACAATTTCTGTTGCTCTACCTTTCCCTCACTTTTCCATCCTGACAGTACTATAGCTGTCTCTCCCAATGACAAGGCAACTCTCTTTGCTTCGTGTTTCTCCTCTAACTCCACCTTGGATGACTCTAACATTCCCTCCCCCCATAATGATCCTCTTACTAATCCTATGACTCTTCCTGTAATCTCTTTTCACACTGTCCGAAAAGTGCTTCTTTCTCTGGACACAGGTAGGGCTTATGGTACTGATGGCATCCATCCCCATGGAGTGAAAGTGTGCCTCTGAACTTGCATTTGTGCTTGCTCTTCTATTCCGTTTCTGTTTAAAAAACAAAACTTTTCCTTCTCCTCGGAAGCATGCTTTGATACATCCTATCCCTAAGAAGGGTGACCATTCTGACCCCTCTAACTATTGTCCTGTTGCCTTGACATCTACTATTTCCAAAGTCTTTGAATCTCTCCTCATCTCCCATATCTTAAACACCTCGAAAATCACAGTCTTTTCTCTGATCACCAGTATAACTTCCATAAGGCAAGATCCACTGGTGATATTCTTTCCTATCTTACTAATGTTTGGTTATCATCCCTGAAAGATTTTGGGGAGTCATATGTAGTTGACTTCAACATATCTAAGGCTTTTGACAGGGTGTGTCATTGGGGTCTCATCTCTTAAGCTCCCCTCTTTTGGCTTCCCTCTCTCACTTTCCGCCTTGATATATAGCTTCCTCTCCAGCCAATCTATCTCTGTGGTTGTTGAAGGATCAGCCTCCCCTCTTTTCTCCATTAACAGTGGCATCCCTCATGGATTTGTCCTGTCCCTTACACTTTTTCTCCTTTTTTTCAATAAGTTTCTCTCTTCCACAAATAATCAAATGTTCTCATATGCTGACAACTCAACACTGCATTCATCCACATTCTTCAATTATGCTCCTCCTTATATCACTTGATCTTCATCTCACCTCGATACAGCTTTCAGTGGGGTATGCAAAATCTTGTTAAGTTTAATGCCTCCAAGACCCAATTTCTACTCATCTCTCTTTTGAAATCTCCTCATAACCCTTGTATCTCTTTTGATGGATCTGCAATTCCACCTCTTGACTCAATGAATGTACTAGGTATTACTGTAACATCCACTCTTTCTTGGAAACCCCACATTATGAGAATAGCTATGTCCATCTCTAAAAAATTGGGTGTCATGTTTAGATGTCATAACTTTTTCTCTTCTACACAGTTGCTTCGTTTATACAAGGGATTGATTTGTCCCTGTATAGAGTATTGCTCTCACATTTGGGTTGGCTTTAGCTCTGTTTCCTTTCTTGACAGAGTGAAGTTGAAAGTGGTCTTTCTTTTAAATTGTCCCTAGAATAACTTCCAAACTTGACCCCTTGCCCTATGCGGCAATGCTAGTTCACTTTCCCTCTTCTATAGGTATTACTTTGGCTTTTGCTCCTGAGAGCTGCCTGCTTATGTGCCCCCAACACTAGCTAGACCACGCAGTACTCAGCAAGCTGAGCGCTGTGTCACATAATTATTGTGTGGCCATCGGCAACTCAAGGGTGGGCCGTTTTGATAACTGCTTCTTTCCCTCTACATCAAAGCTTTGGAACTCTCTACCTTCTCATGTCGTTCCCAATAACTGTGACCTAGCTCATTTCAAAAGACAGGTCTTTCACTTTCTCAAAGATTCATAGATACTTACATTGTCTTTTCTTTTTCCGTTTCTTACTTCTCTTTATATTTCAGTTAGGGCCCGGCCTTGATGTAGACTTTAGTCAGTGACTGGAGCCTTTGACATGAAAAAAGAAAGAGGCTAAAGGTGAAGGGTAGACTCTGTCAGCAATTTTCAAATTCCTACACTAGTTCTCACGAGCAATTATCGCAAGGCTGCCAACCTTGTCAAACAAAATAAAGAAATGCAGAGGAGAAAAGTAATTTTGGCTTTAAAAAAAAAAGGGGGGTGGGGGATTTTTTTTGCAAAACAAAACTTACATCCACGCAAAATACAGGCTGCACTTTCAATACAGGAAATTGTGATGTTCAGTGCTTAAGCTCTTTATCTCCACTCATTTAGATAGTCCACAACTGTTCATTTTAAAACCAAGTATCTAGTCAGTAATGTTTCATTTTTGGTCCTTGAACCATGTCAACAGGGGTTCAAATGTTTGTCAAAACATATTCAGTCCTGTCAGGGGAGCATTTTGTTTGCATGCCTTTTCCAGAAACCTTTCATTGAACTTCACTTGATGAAAACTTTTTTTAGCACAGCTATACACTTTCGGTGTGAGGAAATCTGATAATGTTTGTGTGCAAAGACTTGAGCGAAATTCAGCGGAGTTTTTCCTTACCAGACTGAAAATTCTTTCATCTTCAGCATTGCAGTGAGCAACCAACAGGATAGCAAACATGAAGACTTGTCTTTTAGTTGTGAAATGGCCACCCACAACTCATCATCTCTTTGGTCAAGATATACACCTTCAAGATGATCTACCTGGTAGTGAGCAAATTCAAGTTCAAGCTCATCTATATACTCTTCCATTAAGTGGAATTTCTTTACAAGGTAGAGCACTGATACAAACCTGCATTCAATCTCTTCCTTGGGTCAGCAACACTTGCATTCTGAATCAACTCATTCTTCAGGGGGAACTTCTTGAGCACATTATAAAACTAGATCTAGATTTACGTAATGAAAAACATCAAATGGAGAAATGGAAGAAAACATATATGTATGTATGTATGTATATATATACATCCCCTGGGGATAAGGGTGTAAGAATACTTCCCCCATCGGTGAAGGGGGCAGGGGGGGAAGTGATAACAGGGCGTGATGGAGTGAGGAGGAGATGGAGTGAGTATTTTGAAGGATTGTTGAATGTGTTTGATGATAGAGTGGCAGATG
>JAYMFT010044637.1:0-15478 GCA_038088735.1 Panulirus argus | reverse complement strand
TATATATATATATATATATATATATATATATATATATAGAGAGAGAGAGAGAGAGAGAGAGAGAGAGAGAGATATGAACAAACATTGGTGGGTTTTCTGTATATGCTAAACTTAGATATGATTCTTTCCCTATGAATCATGTAATCTAAAAATGGTAATATAGAGTTATTTTCTACTTCTGCAGTAAATTTGATAGAAGGTACTAAATTGTTAAGTAGAGGGAGAAATGTCCCTTATTTTTGTTTGCTAGCCAAATACAAAGAACTTCTTCTACATACTTGATCTATTCAATAAACACAGAATTTGAGACAGGTAAATCTACCAAATATTCTCAGAGGTCATCAACTGAAACTTTTGTGAACAAGGATAAAACATCAAAACTTACCAGTGTGAAATCAAATTCAACATGAATATCATTAAACTTGTTAACTAAATTTCCATCGTTCGTGATATTAGATTCTGATGTCTTACCCACTAGTGTGCTTAATAAAGAAACTAACCATTTTGATAATCTATATGTGATGGAGCCCACTGAACTCATTATGGGTTTTAATGGAAATTTTGGCTATTGTGTTTTGGTAAGTCCATACATATATGGCAATGAAGGGGTCATTGATAAAAAAGGTTTGATAAGAGAATCATTTCCTTTCAATAACCTCTTCAGTTCTTTATCAAAGTGAGAATTAACTGCTTCTAAGGGATTTCAACTGAGTTTAAAGTATGTTGTAACATCACATAAAAGATTATTCCTTTTTGGTAAATAATTAACTTTGTCCATAATCACAACTGTGTTAGCCTTGTTTGCTTTCGTAATATGTATAAAATTTTCTTTTTTGAAGCTGTTACACTGATAAACCTTTTTGGACAATTTGGAACAACTGGTTTTGACAAACTGGCATACACTACAACTTTACAAATGTTCACTTCATCATTTACTATACTTTTTCAAATCACAAAACGATCTTGCAATATCATCACAGTTATCTGGGTTTTAGACCCATCGGCTGCTAGGGTCATTAAGGTAATCAAGTTAGTTGTAACCAACACTCTAATAATCTTGAACACTTCCATCTCCTTCAGATATTCAAGGTAATTATGAACTTTCACTGTGTGTCTGGCTCTTGCTAACAGTCGTATATGGGCTTTAGGACTTTCGACTGCCAAAGTCATTAGGGTCCTCAACCTCAAAATATAAGCGCCAGTCGAATACACTTGCTTCAGGTGTGTGAGGAATTCTAAGACCATACACTCTGCCTCTGCATACGTTATTGGCCCTTGTTCATGCTAATGTTGGTTGGTTATTTGGGCCTTAGGTGTATCGACTGCAAGAGTCATTAATGCTGTCAGTACAGGTGTATGAGTCTTGATCACCTTCTTGGGGTGTTTAAGATACTTTTTCTAAGACCATACACGCTCTCACTGCATACATGACCTTGTTCGTAAGACAAGTGCTGGAAGGTTATTAGGTCACAATTCCTCTACATGTGAGACCGAAAGTCACCCAAATTCATTCTAACATATTCTTGTCTACATAGTTGGGACAGGTGGATAGAAAGGTCAATATCACGACTGTGCAGTGGCAAGGTCAGCGTGGATGGGAGAGCATAGCCGTTTCGTTGGTGAAATGACAATTATACGTATAATTGTTCTTACCTTTTTTTTTTCATTTTTATATTGAGATTTTCTCCTCTTGATTCTATTCTTTCTTCAGATATCAAAACAGTTGTCTGGAAATTTTATATACAGGATAACATATATTTTCTCTCTCTCTCTCTCTCTCTCTCTCTCTCTCTCTCTCTCTCTCTCTCTTAATACAGATGCTTGTAATGAAATTTAGGTATCACTGTTGGTTATACTATAAGGTCCCATCACCATGTCTTGACTTTCCGTGGCTAGGGAATGGGGGAGTTCTCCCACAGACGTCCCATCCGCATGGGAGAGTTCCCATCCATTGCCTATGGAATGTCCCGAAATGGGGATAGGTGCCCAGGGAAGGGTGAAAATAGTCGTTATTTAGGTGTTTAGTGTGATCGTAAGTGTTTCTGTCACAAGAATAAACACCCTTGTTGCTCGAAACTATATTGGAAAGGTATACACAAAGAGTAATTGTGTCCCACAGTTATACGGATGCATAATACATAAGTTATGAATTATGAATAATATGATCACCTTTTGCACTCTCTATGTATTAACGTATTGAACGAATTCTGGCTCTGTGATTTATGCTGTTGATATCCATTAAATTCAGTAACATACAGACATACATTCATACATACTTACATTCATTGGAAGCAGAATTTACGCGTTATTTTTCTCTGACGGTGAAAAGAATTATCCCAAGAAGATCATTCAAAATACTGTCCATCTTAAATGTTTACAAACATTCTTTTTACAATTGATTCTTATTTTGGTATATAGTACTTTAGCCACTTGTCGCTAACTGCCTTGAACACCGAATGATTTGTTATGTAATGGTAACGTTGTGCCTGAAGAACAGAACAAGACTGGTTGAACGTGAGAATGGCGATAGCGGTTAGGGATATGAAGATTAAGAAATGTCTGGGATTCATTAATGTAAATCTATATGAAACTTGTCAATGATCAACAGAACCTAAGAAGACCCTACCTGACCTTCCAAACAGCGAATATCTATCAAACCTTATATATCACTTGAAAAGTATGTGATATTATGATCACCAATTGCAAGCCGTTGCTGGGTATTGTTTACGTTCTTTAGACACAGTATCCCTTAACAGCTTACAAATGGTGACCATAACATTAACATACCTTTCAATTAAAGATCAAAATTAAGATGAATCAAAGGTAGGCAAGGTGTTTTAACACGTTTCACCTGTTTTTTTGTTATTTAAACCCATATTTTCACTGATCCTGATATCACTCATCATCATCGCCATATTTAGTTACGTTCAATACAAAATAATCATCCAGACTACGCTCCGCCGCTCATATTCTATTCCCTAAACACTAAACCACCAATAAAGAAAAAGGCTTAATATCCCAGGGTACAACCGACGGGCAGCTAAATTACTTCTTTAGCAGTAAAAGTTTAGCACAATTGTTCACCGAGGGTACTAATGCATGTAATAGTCTCTCATACAAAATAACTCCGTATTCATCTCCCGTTAACCATCTGAAATGTTAATCCTCTTTCATCTTTGACCTTACAGTCAGTTACGTTTGTGACATGAAGCCATATCATTTCCATGAACATAGTATTTACTACTACTTTCCTGTTTACAATCTGAGGAGCAAGATACGCTGAATATAAGTGCAAATAATGTTTCGTCAAGAACTCATTTCAAGAAACTATTGCCTTTTATATTTGAGAGGCACCTTATGAAAGCTCATTGCTATTTCGAATACAATATCGTAATTCTTGTATATTTACTGATGGTTGAAAAAAAAGCTTATCAATCTATTAAGATAAATATATCAATATCTTTTTTCTTTAAAGTACAATAAAATTGATGGTAAATGTCTAATCTTACTTGAATATGAAGTAAAGATATGAATAGAATTTTTCGTGTCATCAGTATTGCTAAATTACGTCTACAGTGAATGAAAAAACGAACATTATTGCAGTCTCAAAAACGTGGGTAAACTCTGAGAAAAAACACTTAATCACCGAGTTAGCAATACCCGGATACAAACTGTTTACGAAAGATCGCTTATACAGGGTAGGTGGTGGAGCTTTTATCTACGTTTTAATCAATCTAAGTAGAATTAAGATAAACAAAGTAGACACACACACACTGACTACTCTATATTGACATTACCGTCAAGTTCAAAAGCAAACAACGGCTCAACGTTACTTACAGACCTCCTAAGCAAAAAGAAGACGACGAAAAGATGCTATACAGTGGAATCAAAACTATAGCAAACAGTAAAGAGGTTATAATAGTAGGAGACTTCAACAGTCCAAACATAAACTGGAACACGTTAACTGGTCATCGAGAAGGAACGAGACTTAAGGAACTGACTGATGACGCTCTTCTAGAACAGTTAGTTAAAAAACCAACTAGAGATAAAAACATTCTTGATGTTGTCTTCACCAGCGACATAAACTAATTCATCTCTTGCGAAGTAGGCAAGAGTTTGTCAAACAGCGATAACAGTTTGATTAGGTTAGAGATAAATTTAGATTATGAAATAAATGACAACAGTCTTTTTATTCCAGATTACATGCGAGTAAATTTTGGAAACACTGGGCACGAAATTCGCAGTACCAATTGGACAAAACTTCTTGACGTTCACACACTAGAGGAAATATGAAATAATTCTAAAAACACACTCCTCGAGATTGAAAAAACATATTCCACAAATTACTAAGAGGACTTGCAATATTTCAAAACCATCATGGATGAATAGGAGAATAGAATGACTAATTTGCCAAAAGAAGAAAAAAAAAGTTCAAATGTAACGGGAACCGATGAAAATCTCCAGGAATTAATCAAAATCCAAAGAGAGTGTAAGAATGTCAGAGGACAGAGAAACGCGAGAAAGAAAAAACAATTTCCTTGAAAGTTAAGAAGAATCCTAGGAATTCTTCAAATATATAAGACAAAGGAAGTCAGCAAAGGAAGGAATTGGACCATTACGACACGAACGAGACACACTAACCACTGACAACAAGGAAATGGCTACCATACTAAATTATTGTTTTAACTCCGTATTCCCAATTGAAGAAACATCTCGAATGCAGCAACTAATGAAAATGTTTCAAGGATCTGGTGAAGAAGAGTTGAAGATTACAGAAATAAAGAGCTCTGAGATACTTAAATACCTGGACCAGCTAAATCCTAACAAATCCAACGGCCTAGATAACTCAGCTCCAAGATTTTTAAAAGAGGTTAAGAGACAGCTGATATACCCCATATCAACAATATTCAATAAATCTATATCGGATAGTCAGGTGCCAAATGGCTGAAAACTAGCAAATGTCACTGCTACTTATAAAGATGCAGACAAAAATTGTGCCTTGAACTACCGCCCAATTAGCCTTACGTCAGTGTTAGGTAAAAATAAATGGAAAAAAATAATACGAAATAAAATTGTCATTTTCTAGAGGATCACAAATGTATATCGAACAACCAACATGGTTTTCGCAATAAAAAATCCTGTCTGACAAATCTACTAGAATTTTTTTGATGTTGTTTATCAGAATTAGGGCGAAAAAGTACCGTCTTATGTAGTATACTTAGAATTCCAAAAGGCTTTCGATAAAGTACCTCACAAGAGACTTTTACATAAACTTAAAGCACACGTTATAGGTGAAGAACTCTGTACATGGATCAGAGACTGGCTTACCGGAAGAAAGCAGCATGCAGTATTAAAAGACGAAGCCTCAGACTGGCTAGACGTAACGAGTGGTGTGCCACAGGGGTCGGTCCAGGAATCCATTCTTTTCATTATATACATTAATGACCTAGAACTCGCTCTCATATCTAAGATCTCCAAATCTGCTGACTAGGAGGTAGATCTGTAAACAGGCTGGACTGCGAAATGATTCACAGAGATCTTAACTTACTAGCAGAATCGACGTACAGGTGGCAAATGAAGTTTAATGAAGACAAGTGTAAAGTTATGCACTTTGGAGACAGAATATACGTTACAACTACAAACTATTCGGAAACCCTTTAACTAAAGTAAATGAAGAAAAGGACCTTGATACTGTCATTAGCAACAATCTGAAGTACGCTAATCAGTGTCAAGCAGCAAGTAAAAAAGACAACCAAATGTTAGGCTTCATAGCCAGAAACATAGATTACAAGACACCAGAAACAATTCTTACACTTTATAATTCTCTGGTAAGACCACACCTTGAATATGCAGTCCAGTTTTGGTCCCCAAACAATAAGAAAGACGAGGAAAAATTAGAGTAATTACAAAGATGCGCGACAAAATTGATCCCATCCCTTAGAAAAATGGCATACGAAGAGAAGCTAAACCTTTGAATCTCTTCTCCCTTAAAAAAAATTAGACTTCGCGGAGACTTAATCCAAGTGTTCAAAATTCTGAACAAGTTCGATAACGTAAATCACGAACATCTATTCGAGGTAAAAGAAAATACGGTTACCAGGACAAATGGAATAAAACTAAAAGCTAAAAGATGCAGTACGGGCGTGGGAAAAAGCTTCTTTTCCTATGGATGTGTTGAGCGCTGGAATAAGTTACCGTCAGACGTAACGAATGCTAAGACTATAAATACCTTCAAAAATCGTTCAGACAAATGCTTTAAAAATTCAGGTGTACTCTGAGAAAAACGCGAGAAATAAATTGTATAAACGACAGCGGTAACGGGGATAATAGAAGGCTAATGTGCAGCAGCGGGAGTCGGTGATAGCTTAAAAACATTGCTGAGCGGAATTACATCTTGTCAAGTTAAACTTTCTTCTGTTTTCTTTAATAGACAACCCAGACGTGGGCCAATCAGGCCTCCTTGTTTTCTGTCTCTCATGTAAACTCATGCAAACTCTCTCTCCCTCTCTCTCCCGACGACGACGATGACAACGACGACGACGATGGTAGACTCCGCAGGTGTCAGCCCTCCTGACTTTTGCTACGAACGGGACACGAACTAAAACGAAAACGACAAAGAAAAATCATACATGAAAATGAACGACTAAAATTTGGTTAAGGAGTAAAATGAATCGATCAAATTACTCAGTCACAACAGCTGCAGGAGGGAGTGAAGAGGCTGAGTCGACCTTCCTGAAGCAGCTACAGGAGTGGAGGATGAAGTACGACAAAGGCGGCACCAGTAGTGTCAGTGAGAGGTATATTTCAACCATTGAGACAATGGTCATACTCCCACCGGTCTGTGACGGTGCACACAGTGGCATTTGGCATGACACTGTCGTTTGACTTGACACTGACTAACTTCAGATATATCTCAACGGGGTTAACTACCTCTAACATCAGGCAACCCAGGAAGCGTAACTGATAACATGAGGGAAGGAGAGTCCCTTGTGTGGTACACTGCCTTACTTCCACTCTCTCAGTTCACTCATATACACAAAGACAGCCACGCTGTGATCTAGTACCACTCAGTTTTAATTCCTCTCAAGTACTTCTAGCCAGTAGAGGAAAACGTGCTGACCGACCAAAGAAATAGTTATTACATACTCTTCTGCCTGGAACAATACTAACCAACCCTTCGCTCAGAGCCTTGACTATCTTGAACCACCTACGTCATCTTAATGAATAGCAATGAGATACTCCCTTCCTTCCTCCCATTTTTTATCAAAACCCTGAAATCATTACCTAATGTGCACACATATGTAACTGCTTTCCCTCTAAATGTACACAAATAAAATAACTGAAGGGCACGACAAAATTACCTAATTTCTTTCCAGACGAATTCCGTTGTTGATGAAAATGTGACTCGCTGAACCTAACGAGAGGAATTCTGAGATCAGATGATAATAAACGAGGTAAAGATTGAGTCAAATTAGCTTAATAACGTCTGAACTGCAACGAGATCATTATCGTTCATTATAGTCACGTCAGGAAACGCATAAACCTCAAAAAAAAATAACTATCTTTAACTAGGAACGCCAACATTAGCGAATATATGCATGTCTTCCTCTTCACTGTCACCTACCGTCATGTTCGACAAACAAGGCCTGGACTTGTCATTAAAGGTGATAACCCTAAATGATTACAGGGTCGGGCCAACGTTTGGGTCCTCACCAGAACCATCCTTCATAACAATAACTCTTAGCAAAACACCGCCTGGCCTGGAACGGACCAAAGGGTCTCTAGACGGCTCCAGTCTTCAGTCGGCTGACTGATGGCCAAGACCCATTCACTGATGTGGCACGAGTTGTCGAGGCGGACGTTAGTGCTTGTGGTAAATATCACTCAAGGTCTGGCACGGTGGAAATGTATAGCAAAAAAGGAAGAGATAGAGAGTATCATGACTGACGAAAGGAGGAAAGGCTTGCGAGGGTGGTGAAACAAATAGCGAAAGGAAACGCATAAATACGGGAAAACTGACAAGAAACGAAGTGAAAACAAGAATAAAATATGAAACAGGAAATATGACATAAAACATAGAACATAAGAAAGAGGAAAAATTATTTTGGGACAAAATATGGCATACGGAAGACAACGAGCACAGATGGGTATATCTTTATCTTAAACCAATGTGTCTGTTTCACTACCACATCCCTCTGCAACAATATGTCCCTTTCCAACAACACGGCCTCTTGCATCGATATGTCTTCCCTCAAATCATCTCTGACAAGTCCTTGTGCACCCAAGAACCAACATCCCTCCTCTCTTGCGACACGTTCCCTTACACCAATATGTCAAGAGAGTCACTACCTAGGAGTACATCAACATGCCCTCAGCACCAGCGAGTCCCTCTTTACCAATATGTGCCATAAATCACGTCTAGTACAGCAATATGTCCCCTCAGCATAACGCTATGCCATCAACGTCCGAGAACCCGAATATGTCCATCATAACCAATCATGTCCCTTTGTGCCAATGTATCCAGCACGCCACCCATGATGTCCCCGCCACACCCAGGACCAACATGTCCCCTTCCGGGAGGAGGCTGAGCCCTGTCTCAACCGCATCTCCTGCTCAAGGCTTGGCATTCTATCGGCTGATGCTCGATGCAACAGACGGTAAGACACGCCCACATCCCCCGTAATAATCGAATACGGAAGGAAAGAATTCTCGCTTAACCTAAATGAAAAGAAGATTTTCTTGCCATCTGATTAGGATTCTGGTGTTCACACCTCAAGAAGACGATTTCTAATTGGAAAAGTTATGTTATAAAGTTTATCGTTTGACAAGCTTATAAACTGACATCAAGCTGCCATTGTCCAACGATGCCAAAATGTATTTGTTTTTCTTTACAAAATTGAAAAATAAATCTGATGGAAAATCAAAGTTTTAAGCTCACGACAGTTCGCTTAACGCTACAATTTCATGTATTCCTCAACGACATCTTAACAGTCTTCACCTTACTGGTACAGCAGCATTGTTAAATAACATCTTTCTCTGCACATCGCTTCTAGGAACCGTCTTTGTTTCCATCACGCCTTTCCAACGTTTAACTTCTTTTGCGAACCTTTGTAACACAACTCTTACCACAGTTCTCGATTTGAGACTATGTATTCATGAGCTACACTGACGTTGATTTAAACTTGCTTTTGTCATATTAGGCCAATATCAGCAACAATCTCTCCCACAGTATCCTAACTTTATCATCATTTAGCAAAACCTCTCCTTGAATATGCAGTCCAGTTTTGGTCCCCAAACTATAAAAAGACGAGGAAAAATTGGAGCAGGTATAAAGACGTGCGACAAAATTGATCTCATTCCTTAGAAATCTGGCATACGAAGAAAGGCTAAAACGATTGGATCTTTTCTTTAAAAAAAAAAACGTAGACTTCGCGGAGACTTAATCCAAGTGTTCAGGATTCTGAACAAGTTTGATAACGTAAATCACGAACATCTTTTCGAAATGCGAGAAAATACGGTTACCAGAACAAATGGAATAAAACTTAAAGCTAAAAGATGCAGCATGGACGTGGGGAAAAGCTTCTTTTCCTATAGGTGCGTTGAGCACTGGAATAAGTTATCGTCAGACGTAGTGAATGCTAAGACTATAAATGCCTTCAAAAATCGTTTAGACAAATACTTGATAAATTCAGGTACACTATGAGAAAAACGCCAGAAATAAACTGTATAAATGACAGCGGTAACGGAGACAGTAGAAGGCTAATGTGCAGCAGCGGGGAGTCGGTGACAGCTTAAAAGAACTCCTGAACGGAATTGAATTTTATTGTCAAGTTATACTTTCTTTTTTTCTTTATCAGACAACCCAGTCGTGGGCCAATCAGGCCTCCTGTTGGCTGTCTTTCTCATGTAAACTCATGTAAACTCGATCGCCCTTTCCGACATTCTATTTAGTAATGAGCACAACAAATACATTTCCTTGCTGACTATCTTATGCGATCCTGTAAACATTTTTCTATCAACGTCAATCCTTTCTAGCACAAATCTAGAATCTGTGTCATTTCTTTCCTGTCTTAGAGTCTTTCCCTTTGTTGCAACAACAATACACCCCTTTCCATTTTTCTAATACAATAACCCATTTCAAACCCTACAAATATTTTCCCACCTTTTCCTGACAATCGCTTTTACCAATTTTTCCCAAATAATCGCTCCTTCCCAAATTCTTAGCAGCGCAGTTAACCTTCTTAAGGTGTTTTCTTTTTCTTTATTCATTAAGAATTATAATCAAATGATCTGTTTTCCCTATTATGATCCCCACTGTCATATCAACATTCGAAATAAATTCTACAAAACAAGTATCTACACATATACATAGATACAGACACAAAACATATACGTAAAAATAAACCTAAAAATACAGCGAACGATAACAACACAACTGACAATCAGTTTTGCCTGCAGGGGTCTTACGTTTTTGGGAGAGTTTACTGATAAGTATAAAGCGCCTCACTCGGTGATAATGCTTACCACACCTGCTAATGAATTCCACTGCCTAGTCACCTGAATCTTAAGGCCAAGCTTGTATATACTGAACTCTGGAAATAAAGTCAACGAAAGATGTTTCATATACCTAGCTTTAAATCTGACATGATCAGGAAATAAGCATTGATTATTGTCATTATCGGACGATTACAAAGCCCAATGCTTGAATCAGAACACACGTTTGGTACAGAATATATTTCCTACTAACTCTCAAGCGAAATGACAGTCGATACCATATTTAACTTCCCACTTGATAAACCAACATATTGTATCCTTCAGTAGCAGATACTACACAAAATGATACTAATAACTAGTAGCCCATAATATATTACACATAATGATGATATACTACATACCGGTGTTGCACTGAGTTAAAAGAATTAAACTCCACGAATCATGATTTCTTTTTGATCTGTCCTGCCAACAGTATTTCTAACCTATACTCATCTTGGTGTAAATTATTTGATATTCGTAACGATTAAACGAATATAAGTGAACATGTTTTCAGGGAAAAAATATGTTTTCCACTTGTATGTTTTTCATTTTCCATTGAATGGAAGCATCTTACGGATTAGTGTCCCAACCAAGCCTGCTCTGTTGGTTGCTGCTATCTCTGGGTTAGTCATGTTTTATGGAAAAGGAATAGTCAGGAGTGGGATTCGAACCCACGACCGGAAGACCGGACTGCGACTTAAACGCAGTACCTTAAACCACTCGGCCATCCTGATATCTAATAAAATTTTGGAAGTTCTATTTAACTTACCGTACTGAACATATTTCGGGAGAAAATTCATGTTTCAGATTGGATAGAGAGTTGAGCGAATGTTTTGGCCAAGATATGGGTGTGAGGCAGGGCTGTGTGATGTTACCGTGGTTCGTCAACAAATTTATGGTTGGAATGATACGAGAGATGAAAGCAAAACTAGGGAAAGGGGTGCAGAGATGGAGTTTGGAAATGAGGTATGGTGGCTAGTGAGAGGCCTGTTTACGGATGATACTGTGTTGTTTGCTGAGAGTGAAGAGGAGTTGCAGAAGGTTGTAAGTGTGTTTCATGACGTGTGTAAGCATAGGTAATTGAAGGTAAACGCAAGCAAAAGTAGTCATGGCGTTTGAAAGGAAACAGAGTGTAAGCATAGATCCTGCACAGCCCTTTAGAGTGAGAGAAGATAGTGCACTAAACTGTGTTATAGATATGAGGGGAGAAAGATTAGAAGAAGTTACAGAACTGAAGTATCTACGAGCTGTCTTGGGTAAGTCTGGTGATATAGGAGAGATAAGGGAGAGAGCAGTACAGGACAGAAGAGTCACTGGGTCCCTTAACAGAATAATGAAGGGCGGAGGTGGAAGTATGGAAGTGAAGAGAGGACCTGATCTATGCGGCCAACTCCTGGAAATTGAATAATTCAGAGGTAAAGAAAATAGACAAACAACACCCATACTGGCATTTATCATAAGAACTTTGTTTGAGGGGACGTATGACGAAAGCGCGGATGCAAAATCGAGACCATGTTTATGTTCGCTCTTTTATTCCGGTGTCGTTACAGATTTGAACCCCGCACGGAAGGGCCGGAGGAGGAGTGGACGAATCACCGCAGGGCGGTCTGGGCGGTTTCATGCAAGTGGCGTCGGGGAGCTGGCAGACGTGTAGCCTGGCAGACTTGTGGGCTCAAGCTATACTGAACTCCTCGAGGAAGTACTTCTGCCCACCGTGAGGGCAGTGGTACTCCCTGAACCCGAACACTTCTACTTTGTTCAGGACAGCAGCCCAATACACACTTGTCATGTTGTCAGGGAGTGGTTTCGCCAACAACCCGACATCACTCTGTGCCACATCCGCCCAACTCCCTCGATTTGAATCCTAAAGAACTCATCTGGGCGCCTCTGGGCAAATACATGAAGCACGATTGTGGCCTCAGTCGTGCCGCTGTCGTCAATAAGGCGTCACAAGCACGGGAGCGCCTGCGCAGCGAGGAGGGGCGGCGGCTGACGGCCGAGTCAGTAGCTTCCACGTCTCGAGGCTTAGATAGCGTCCTAGCAGCAGGTGGGGGTTACTCCATATATTAAAGCAATAAACGTGACCATGCATAATCATTATCCTATTACAGAACATGCGTTATTACAATGGAATTTATGCACTTTGCATGCGTCGGGTGTCTCCTATTATACATCATGATATGCAAATGCTCCAAACACGACAATTCTCGGTGTGACATACGCATTTAGTTTATAACTTTTCGCCATGCACAGACCTATATTGATGCAGCTGTATACATCCATATCGGCGCATTCATTATCCCAAACATAGAGAATACTGCTCATATCTCATGTGTAACCAACATTGTTGGATATGCAAGTGTACCAACAGTTTTCAAGCCCCCCCCCTGCCTGTATTTCAAACGCCATCATTGTTGTGTCATATTGTTTCGCACAAGGTCGTAACGGTACTCTTCTGTGCAAGTGTACACTCGCACCAAAATGCCTTTGCCCCTTTTCTCTTTGATACAATATGAAACAATGGACGAAAAATTCTGATCAGTATGTATGATGCCTGGCGTGTGTTGGTAGGCCTGCTATCCTCGGTGACAGCTGCCATTTAGTACAGTTATTCGTTTCTGGCTTTTGATTTGCGTGTGAATCACTGTGCATCAGCGACACGAGAGTGATATGATAATGTTGATACAGAGATAATTATATGAATGACAGTCATTCAGTGGATATAACTGATGCTGACATTGTTCGGGCAAAACATATTTACCACACGACACACTGGATACTTTAAGCATGCAGCCATGCACTGCCAGACGACATGGACAAATACTAGTTGCCCGGTAATAATTCAAGCAAGGCATGGTGGGTCTAGAAAGAAAATATGATATTGCTCTTACATTAGCTGTGGGTGGTAACACAACTGTACTAATAATAGTGTAATGCTGAAACTGTTAATAAATGAAACCAAAAATGGGCTACTGTCAGCATTGGTTCGTAATAACTGAGGTCCTGTTGACATTGACATTGAAATATTACTACGAAATATGCATTTATTGGAACAGCTGGATCACATTGTTACCGCTGATTGTAAGTGCAATGTGCTGTAATACTGCTGAAGGATGTGTAATACCCTCGAGATTGTTTGGGAGAAATACGAAATCAAGGCAGCTGGCATGAACAGCCGGGGGGGAGGGAGTATGAATGGTCAGTCCATTGTCTATATGAGCTGTCGACCACGACGACGAAGACATAGGTTTTGCATCACCATTGCGTCCGGTATGTAATCTATAAAAACACCGCTTGGCCGTCATAAGAGTAATGCTAGGTGATATGGATATGAATTAGATTACTGTCTTTAAATATTCATATGACAAAGTAAGTCATTCGACGTTACTTTCATTGCAAATTAATAGAATATCCGATTCGTCAGGTTCATATTTTTTCGAGCCTGCTGCAGTGTCACCTCAGCTCAACAAATTATGCATTATAGTCCTATTTGGCAACTCAACCCTTGCATTGCAAGTCATTGTATATTTTACAATTAATTTGTGAACACCATTGTAGCAAATAGGCACCGTATGATGTTCTGTTCTGTCCAACCTCATTCTGTCCTATGACAAATAAATTGTATAGTGCATTTAATCATGTCTTTATGGGATGCAGCTCACAGTAAGACGTACCAACCAAACCAAGTTGCTCCACATCTCTAACGTGTGATCATTTGCAAATACATAGGACCTTTGGGAGGTAGAGACTTTTTGGCCCGAGTGTACATTTTCATACTTGCTCGCCTTCATCCATTCCTGACACCAACTCGCCCAACAGAAGACAGCACAAATGCATGAAGGAAAAGAAAAAAAAAATATATAGATTCTCTTCCCCTACCCCCCCCCAACCCACACACACACACACACACACACACATACACACACCTGATCGCCGCCCCCTGTGTCAGCGAGGTAGCGCCAGGAAGCAGATGAAGAAGAGTCACATCCGCTAACACTCATTCTCAAGCTGTCATGTGTAATGCACCGAAACCACAGCTCCCTATCCACATCCAGGCCACACAGACCTTTCCATGGTTTACCCCAGACGTTTCACATGCTCTGGTTCAGTCCTCTGACGGCACTCCTTTCAAATCCTGACATTTTATGACCAGCGACAAAACCCTTAAAGAAAATACCTTTTTTCCTATTCTTGAGACGCTCCCCGGCTTCCCGGTGTAAAACAAGTAAAATCTTCATAGTTTAGGAATTTCAGCTCCTCCACTTTGCCTTTGTCGTCATGCTCGTCTTGTACCAGGACCAAGCAATAGGAAACCCAACACTTTTAATCAGAAAGTTTTTAAGTGCACTAAGAACTGAATGAGTGGCTCAACTTCTGTGGATGGAGGGGCAGCAGAGGTGAAAGGTAAATGCAGCTTGAGGGTAACAGCTGTTGTTTCCCACTTCTTGGGATCCAAATTGTTGAAACATTTCATCAGGAAGAACAAACCTCAAGACGCAAGGATGAACGTCTGTTACACTAATGTGAACAACTTACTCGGGAGGATCGAGGTCTGATTCTCAGCCACGAGCGTCGTTCATCTGCTCCTTGGATATCTCGTCCTGCATGTAGTTAGTTCCTCCTCTATGGCTGACAGTACCTAAAATGAAACTCTCTCTCTCTCTCTCTCTCTCTCTCTCTCTCTCTCTCTCTCTCTCAATCTATCTATCTATCTCCCCCCAATAAGGGATAAATTAACATTTTATCGATGAAAAATTCAAATGGGATACAATATTCAATACCCCGCTCCGTCCCACCCTCGACTGTAGGTGAAAAATAGATGAAGTAAGAATCTTCTCTCATCCAGCTCATGAGAGATTCAGATGGGGGGACAGCTTCTAATCCATAAAGATCCCCAGGGCTGGAGGGAGGCAGACGGAGGGCTGAGGTTGACATCAGAGGCAGC
>JAYMFT010044626.1:0-15479 GCA_038088735.1 Panulirus argus | reverse complement strand
AATATTCTTACCAACCAATCAACAACACAGTCACCCCCTTTCTTAATAAATTCAACTGCAATACCATCCAATCCCGCTGCCTTGCCGCATTTCATCTTCCGCAAGGCTTTCACCACTTCCTCTCTCCACCACACCATTCTCCCTGACTCTCATACTTTGCACCCCACCCCGACCAATACACCCTATATCTGCCACTCTTATCATCAAACACATTCAATAATCCTTCAAAGTACTCACTCCATCACTCCCTGTTATCACTTCCCCCCCTGCACCTGGGGATAGGGGAGAAAGAATACTTCCCACGTATTCCCTGTGTGTCGTATAAGGCGACTAGAAGGGGACGGAGCGGGGCGCTGGAAATCCTCCCCTCCTGTTTTCACTTTTCCAAAAGAGGAGCAGAGAAGGGGGCCAAGTGAGGATTTTTTCCTCTAAGGCTCAGTCCTTTGTTCTTAACACTATCTCACTAACACGGGAAATGGCGAATATGTATGGGAAAAAAAAAATGAACACTATACTTCCCTCATAAGTAAGTAGGAAGTATATACATGAACACACTGCTTCCCTTATGACCTTGTCATCTCATTAAATACATGTCAGTGTTTTCATTCACTATTAAAACGGACTCCAAAAGCCCAATTTTTATTCTATGAATGCTGCCAAATGTTACAGAAGGACCTGGGTTCTATTTACCATAGTCCAGCATCTATTGCCAAGATGTCTATCATTCTACAAAACTCAGAATATAATTCAGGCCTCTAGGGGTTGCTGGTTGATAAAATTAGTGTTCCTGTGCATTTACATAAAACCATTCATTACCCACAGATCTACCAGTTTATATGTAATTCAAGTGCTCTACATTCATAAGATGAGGCAGTGTACACCACTTAGCTAGAACCTGTTATGAAGTCAGGCTTGATGAATTAACAAACCAAGTGTCTGTTTATAATGTGAAGCATTTGCAACTAAGTATCTACTGGTTCAGAGCAGTAAGATATTCAAGACTTGATGATTTGCCATTTTACAAGAAATGCCCATTGTGGACTACAGAATCCAACAATTCACGTCAAAGCATTAAAGATTAGGAATCCCTGATGACTCAGATCTTGTATTCCAAATAGATGTCGAGACAAAACATTCAAAACCGAAGTATTCACCAATCTACGATAATTAGGTTTTGGACCTGGATATCTACCAGTTTAGTCAGATAAGGCATCCAAAGCTTGAGAATTTGTTGGTTTATAGACACCTTCTGAACCAAGGATTTAAAATCAATCTACTGTTTTCAGAATATACTACCTCACTTTGTTCTCTACAAACTTTCCATTGTTACAAATCTGAAGAGAACCTTTGGTTTTTGTTAACATTAGTAATATGAATGATAATGCAAATGAATTTCTTAAGAACGTGGGTGACTGTGTTGTTAATTGGTTAGTTACGAATTTAAGTGTTATGTATGGATCATGGTGAGATGTCTGAGGATTGGCAGAATATATGTAAAGTGCCCCTGTATCAAAGAAAGGGGGATAAAGGTGAATATTCAAACTGCAGAGATGTAAGTTTGTTGATTGTACCTGGTAATTTGTATGGAAGAGAAGTGATTGAGAGGGTGAAGGTATGCACAGAGGAGGAACAGTGTGGTTTCATAAGTAGTAGAGGATGAGTAGATTGGGTGTTTGCTTTAAAGAAAGTGTGACAAATACTTGAAGAGACAGATAGTTTTGAAATATGCCATTTATGGATCTAGAGAAAGCTTGATAGGGTTGATGGAGATGCTTTATGGAAGGTCTTATGATATATGGTGTGGGAGGAAAGCTGCAAGAAGCAGTGAGAAGTTTTTATTAAGGGAGTAAGGCATATGTATGAATAGGAGAGCAAGTGGTTCCTTGTAAAGGTTGGTCTGCAGCAGGGGTGTGCTACATTACCATGGCTGTTTAATTTGTTTATGGATGAGGTGGGGTGGGAGGTAAATGCAAGTCTTGGAGAGAGGGACGAGTATTCAGTCTTTTTAGGATAAGGGGGCCTGGGAAGCGAGTCAGGTTTTGTTTGCAGATGATACAGTGCTGGTGATAGATTTAAGCGAGAAACTGCAAAAGTTGGAGATCTAATTTGATTGATTGAGATGAGGAAGTTGAGAGTAAATAAGAATAAAAGCAAGTTTATGAGGTTTAGCAGGGTAGAGGGACAGGTTAGTTGGGATGAGTCTGCATGGAGAAAAAATAGCGAAAGTGATGTGTTTTAGATACCTGGGAGTGGACTTGGCAGCAAATGGAACCATGGAAGCAGAAGTAAAAGTCATAGGGTGGGAGAGGGGGATAAAGGTTGTAGTAGCACTGAAGAATATGTGGAGAAAGAGGTCATTATCTGCGAGAGCATACATGGTTGTTTGAAGGTACAGTAGTCCCAACAATATTACATGGATGCAAGGCATGAGCTATAGATGAGAATGTGCAGAGGAGGGTGAATGCGTTGGAAATGAAGTCTGAAGACAGTATATGGTGTAAGATGGTGTGATCCAATAATAAAAGGGTAGGAGATAGGTGTGGTAATAGAGAGTGTAGCTGAGATAGATGAAGACTGTGTGTTGAAATGGTTTGGACAAAAGGAGAGAATGAATGAGAGGTTAACAATAATGTTGTCTACTAGTGAGAACAAGTAGAAGGGGAAGACTAAATTGGTGATGGAAGGATAAAACAAAAAAAGATTTTGAGAGATTGGGGCTTGAACATGCTGGAGGGTAAGGCATGTATGGGACACACTGCATTGAAATGATGTGGTATACATGGGTCGATGTGCTGCCAGTGGACTGAACTAGGGAATATGGTCTGTTGGCCAGATTGGGGATAAGGAGCTGTGATTTTAGTGCATTACATGAAAGCTAGAGAATGGATGTGAGCAAATGCACCCTATAGGGAGTTGTGATTTTGGTGCATTACATAAAAGTTAGGGAATGGACGTGAGCAAATGCAGCATTTCTTTGAAGGTAACTGGCAGTTGCACACCAATGCAGGAAATGGCAATCAAGTACAAATAAAAAAAAATATTTTTTTCATACATGCCATTGCCTGAGTCAATGAGGTTGTGCCATAACAAAGAAATGGCCTTATTCACTCACGTGTAATGTACCAATAACACAGCCCTTTCTATGGATCATTTTATTGAGAGCATGTCCCCCTAAATACCACACTTCATTTCACTATCCCAGACACGCCTTACATCCTCCTGCATGTTCAGGTCCAGAGCACCCCAACATTTTCCAAACCATCCTTCCATCCACAATTCAGTCTACCCCTTGTCTCCTTCAATTCTGACACATATTTCCCTTTTGTCAACTTATGTTCACTTAACCTCTCCATATGTTCTATTTCAAGACAATCTTTTTAGCTCTCAACCATACTCTTTAATTACTACTACTCTCCCATCCCCAACATTTCTTGCTTGATCAACCTTCTTTACACCACATGCTGTCCTGAAATGTTCCTTTTCCAACCCATTCACTTTCTGTGCCTTATTATCTACTGCCATGTCTTCCATCATTACAGTAGTCAGGAGTACTACACCTTCAAAATTGCCTAACATCAATCTCTGAGTTCGTAATTTCTTTCCACACATTTCTCAATCCTCCCAGGATCTCTTCCCCCCTTACCCACTCCGACTCACTTCAGCTCCCATGGTTCCTTTCACTGCCATGTCCATTTCCAGGTAACAAAACCCCTTAACTTCCTACAAGTATCTCCATTCAAACTCTCATCCTAACTAACCTCTCTCTATCCACTAACCTTAATAACTTGTTTCATTTACATTTACTCTCAACTTCTTTTTTACACTCTCCAAAACTGTATTTCAGCAGTTTCTCACTCAAATCTGCCACAAGCAACGTAAAAAAAAAAAAAAAAAAAAAAAAAAAAAAAAAAAAAAAACTTCCAAGCACCCCCTATCCCTGCCAGATGGCAGACTTATCTCTTCCCAAAAAGCCTTGCCTACATTTTCCTTACCAATACATCCATAAAACAATGAACAGCCATGATGACATCACACACCCATGCTGCAAATCCATTTTCACCTGGAAGAGCTTACCCTCCTCTCCACCCATGCAAACTGCTTCTAATATCTTTCCTCCTACAACATATATTCATAACATCTTATGCAAAGCATCTGTAAGAACCCAATATCAAATGCTTTCTCTACATCTATGAAAGCCACATACAAAACCCCTTTCTCCAAGTACTTTTCATATATTTATTTTTCAATACCTGTTAATACATCCTTTGCCATCCTAAAACAACATACTTTCTCCCCAAATGGATGCTCTGTACATGCCACCACCACCTCAATCACACTAACCAGGTACACTCAATGAACTTATATTCTGCAATTATAACACTGTCTCTTACTCTCCTTGCACTATACATGCATTCTGCCTATTCTTGGACACTTAACATTTAACACCTTTATTAAGAAATACAACTGAAGTACCATCCACTCAAGCTGCCTTGCCACATTTCACCTTATATAAGGCTTTCACCACCTTCCTTCTTTCCACCAAACCACTTAACACGATTCACTTCACATAACTCACCCACCTAAACATCTCACATATACTACCCTATCATTCATATATCTTTGGAAGTACTCACTCCCATATCTACCAATTACCAGCTCCATTTTCCCATTCACCAATGTTCTCTCCTTTTTATCACTATTAACCTCTCTCTACAACCTTTTTGTATTATTCCTTGTTTGCTAATAATTGCCTAATCTAACTCTCATTTGCCCTTTTTCAACCCTAGCACCTGCTTGACCTTTGTACATCTCCCTTATAGTAGCACTTATACACCATTCTTTTCACTATACTTGCACTCATACACCTCTTTTCTCTTTCACTAGCAACTTAACTTTGTCATTCCACCAGATATTACCCTTACATGCCACACTTTTCTCATATATCAACACTGCTTCCCTAAGTGCCCATCATTCCTCACTTGCTCCTCAAGCTTTATTTACACTCACCTTTTGCCACCCTATACTGTCACTCCTGGTATCGGTACACAAGTCTCTTTTCATGCTCATTTACTTTCACAACCTCCTCTCTATCATTTCTCTTTTCCTAAAGCCTCCACAAATGTTCACCCTAACCTCCACCATACAATGATTAGACGTCCACCCAGCTGCCCCTCCTAGAACATTCACATCCATGTACCTATCAATAGGAACATAATCCAGTAATGCCCTTTCCATTTCTTTCCTATTCACCCAGATACACTAATGTACGTCCTTCACTTTAAACCAGGCATTCCCAATTACCAGTCCTTTATTTCAAACCAAGTATTTGCAAGTACCAGTCATTTTTCAGTGCACAGCTCCACAAACTGCTGAACATTTTCATTCACATCACAGTACCCAATGCCACCAGGTGTACTATCAACTGCCACATTTTCCACTTTCACATTTAAACCACCCAACAATAATAACCATTGTCAAAACTGCTGACAGATACAGTCACTCAGGTCCTCCCAAACCAGTCTCCTCGCTTCCCAATCCCTCTTTCCTACAGGGGAACATGCATTAATAATTGCCCAACTTTTCTAATCAACTTTCATTTTAACCCACATCAATCTGGGGCTTACTTCCTTATACTCCTACAAATTCCTCTAACTCCCATTTTCAGCAAAGCACTACCCCTCATTCTAACCCAACTTTGCCCCTACATTTCCAGACCTTTAAATTTCTACACCATTCTTTCCCATCCTTGAGCATTGTTTCATAGAGCTAAAACACCAACGTCCTTTCCTCATACAACCAACCTCTCCTTTCTTATCATGTTTACATCCACACCAATACAGACTTCCCTGCCTGAGCCTTCGAGGAGGATGAACAATCCTTGCCTGGCTCCTCCTCTTTCAACTTTTATAAACTGAAATTCTTATCTTCTTATAACTATGATTAAAAGGGAGAAGGAAGGAGGGAGAGAGAGAGAGAGAGAGGACTGCTTAATTTCAGTGAAAAACAATGTAAGTGTCTGTTTGCTCATTTATTTAGAATTTCAATCTGTGAGGATACATTCTACTCCTGAGCCCAAATGGAGTGCCCAGATAACCTAACAGCATCTTCTTATCTTCCCTCTTTTTAATGGCTTCCATAATCAAGCCATCAACAGCAGATTGATCATTCTTACGCTCCTGGGATGGGACATATTTCTGAAAAGGAGAGATCCAGTTAAGAAAAATATCAAGCTTCTATAACCTTAATTTCAACTATAGCTATACGAGAATGGAATGTTCCAACTGCACCCATACCTATAAAGCCACACAAGCAAGATGCTCTTGAAGTGTTACCTCGTCAATATTGTTAGAGAAAAGTTGTCCAAAGATGACATTTAACCCAACTCTGAAGCATTGCTTATGTCAAATGCATGTCCCTAACACGATATCGAGAGTAAGTCCGAACATAATAAAACAATTTAACCATCTTAGTATTAGTAACCAGATACTAGTTTAAGATCAATATATGGATGCAATCAATAATGCCTAACTCTGATGCATCTTGAGCTGAAAATTCATAAAATCAAAGCTTTCAGATCAGACACATTATAAAGCACTAAATAACAGTAATCAAAAAAAGTCTAGGGTGTCTCAGATCAGACACATTATAAAGCACTAAATAACAGTAATCAAAAAAAGTCTAGGGTGTCCACCTAGACATATGATAAGAGAATCATACTCATCTCCCAAACTGAGGCCAAAGTCAGTAAAACTTGTCATCTCAGTCTGATAAAAGTAAAAAATGCACCAATCTAATATTTGCTAGTGTTTATGCTAAAGTTACTGATTCACCTCTTCAAAAAAGAAATGATCAAGTAATTCAATCAAATGGTATCCAAGGAAATTCTGCAAAACTGAACACGAGAAACTGAATTCTAAGACATGAAAATACAGTAAAAAATTGAAGCTGCTTGGGGGGAAAAAAAAAAAAAAAAAAAAAAAAAAAAAGGAGAGAATTTGTGAGAGGACATTAGGGAAGATAATAAAGAGCAGTACAGCTTTTAAAGAATGGAATAACTAGGGAGTAAGGATGGAGTTGTGAACAAGAAGAATGAAGGTAATAATGTGGAGGGTTTTTATGATAGCTTAGAAAGTTGCTCATGCTCCTGATGACTGGACAATGATAGCAAATGTTCTACTACATACAGGAATTACTGTGTGAGTCGTAGTGATTCAAATAATTATAGAAGAATAAGTGGTGACCACGGCAATAGAGTCCCCACAACTAGTTAACTCCATTGCTGCTTCTTAACCTTTAACCCTTAACAGGCCACCGGCAGAGGGTAAGTCTAGTGCAGTGTTTGCAGAGGCTCCTACTAAATGTTCGTACTGACTACTTCTACCTAATGCTCCAGCCTATTGTTCCCACCTACTTCTAACTAATGCTCCTGCTTAAATGTTCCAACCTTGTACTTCTATCTATTGCTCCTACCATTTTGCCAAAAGGCAGGGATAACATAGTGCTCAACCACAGGAAAGTCTAGTTACAAAGAATGAGCTGCGTGAGGTAAGAGTTATCAAGCGTTATGTATGACAAGGAGAGATTTTATGTTTGTCAACAGAATAATAGTGGTCCATGTGTGGGTAAGGCAGAAAGAAAAGACAGCTACCTGGGTCTGACTAATTTTTGAAATGGGTAGTGATAAAAATGAAGCTGTTGATGAGCATATATTCAAGAGTAAAGTTAAGTAAGGATGGCAACTGGGAATATGAAGATGAATATATAATCAGGCAAGGATGAAAAACTGAAAGGGCACCGGGACCTTTGGTGAATGAATAAATTATGGAAAGGTCTGAGGGGCCTGCTTGTGTATAGTGGCTCTGGTTTTGGTACATTCCATGACAAATGAAGTGTGGATATAAGCAAATGAGGCCATTTCTTTTTCTGTTCCTCACACTACCTTTTCTTTTTCTGTTCCTAACACTACCTTGTTTAGAGAGAGAGAGAGAGAGAGAGAGAGAGAGAGAGAGAATGGAAGAGTCAACATTCCAACTCTGATGGATGGAAGTAAAATCATAACCTAAACAGGTCCAGATAGGTTAAATATAACAACAGCTGAGAAGGATAAGATTTACACTATATTTGTAATTAAGAAGAAAGACAGAATAACGAATGAAGACAAGAAAAGGGTATCTGGTACGATGCAACCATTAGAACAGCTCTTGGATGAATGTCGTCATGGATGGTATGGCCATGTTAAATGCATGGTAATTTTGTTTTTCTTTTATGCTGGAGGCTTTAGTCATGGACACAAGTCCACATCAAGGCCAGGGCTTAACTGAAAGACAGATATTATATAAAGGAAAAAGAAGAGACAAGGAAAATATTTATGAATATTGAAGGAACAGGAAAGCCTGTCTTTTTAAAATGTGCTATGTCATAGTTACTAGGAAATACATGAGAAGGTAGAGAAATTCAAAGCTTTGAGGTGTCGGGATAGGGAAAGAAAAAGTTATCAAAATGGTCCACCACTGAGTTGCCAACAGCCACACAGTAACCATGTGAAGCAGCAGCTTGCCAAGTATTGCATGGTATAACTAATGGTGGGGGCACACAAGCAGCCAGCTGTCTGGAGCAATAACCAAAGTAACACCAACAGATGAGGAAAAGTGAACCAACAAAGGGCACTAGGCAACCAGGTTAAGTTTTGAAGTTAGCTTGGGAGACTTTATAGGTCAGATAGCTTTTGACTCAATTTTGTCAAGGATGCAAAGCTACAACCAACCCAGATATGAGGGCAGTACTCCATACAAGGATGAATTAATCCCTTGTATAAATGAAGCAACTGTTCAAAAGAAATGAAATTTCGAAATCTAAACAGGACTCCAAGTTTCTTAGAGGCAGACTTGGCTATTTCCGTAATATGGGGTTACCAAGAAAGTGTGGATGTTTCTGTAATTCCAGGTACGTTCACTGAATCAAAACGTGGAATTACAGAACCAACAGAGGAGAGACAACGAGTTGTGAAGAGTTTTCAATAAAAAGATGAGTAGAAATTGGGTCTTGTAGGCATTAAACAACTAGATTTCATTTACCCCTCAGAGATATCTCGTCCAAATGGGTCATGTAGGCATTAAACAACTACATTTCAAGGACTCCAGAGATATCTTTTCCTAATCCGATTTTAATGAAAGTTAATTCAAGATGAGAGGCATATCAAATGAGAGAAGGATGAGAATGAATGTAGTGTTGAGTCATCAGCGTATGAGTGCACTTGGTTATTTGTGGAAGAGAGGAAACACTGACAAAAAGGAGAAAAAGTATAGGAGACAGGACAGAATCTTGAGGGACACCACTGTTGATTGAGAAAGGTGGTGGGGAGGCTGATCCATCAACAACAGAGATAGTTTGGCCACAGCGGAATCTAAATAGGAAGGAGCAAAGTGAGGAAGGGAAGTCAAAAGAGGGCAGCTTAGACATAAGAACCCAATGCCACACCCTGTCAAAAGATTTGGATATGTCAAGGGCAACAATATAACACCCCCTGAAATCTTTCAGGCATGATGAACAGACATCATAAGACAGGAAAGAGTATCACCACTGGATCTCACCTTAAGGAAGCCATACTCGTGATCATAGAGAATACTGTGAAATTAAAGGCAACTAAGGAAATGGGAAGTAGGTAGTAGATGGTAGGCAACCCACGACAATGGGGGTATATTTCCAGTACTACTCGCCTGAGTATTGAGAGGGATAGTGATGGCTCCGTAATGAGCCAGCACTTTCATGGTTGATAAGTTGCACTCCTCTGACTCAGGTAGCTGTCTTTTCTTTCTGCCTCACCCACATGTGGACAACTGGCATTCTCTCCACAAACATACAATTTCTCTTTGTGATGCATAATACTTGACAATCACCTCATTATTTGTAACTAGATTTTCCTGTGGTGAGCACTATGTGCTAGCTATGCCTTTTGGCAAAATAGTAGGAGCAATAGAAAAAAGTAGCAGGTAGGAACATTTAGGCAGGAGCTTTAGATAAAAGTAGTAGGTAGGAGCCTCTGCAAACACTGTGCAACAGTTGCCCTCAGTCAGGGGCCTGTTAAGGGTGAGGCACTAAAGGATAAGCAACAGCACTGGAGTTTCACTAGTTATGGAGACTTTCTTCCCATGGTCACCCCCCTTGAGCTCAAGGAAGTTCCGGTTGGAAATGTGTGTCAGAGATAAAGAAAGATGGATAAAAGGATAAGGGAGATGAGAAGGGATTCACAGACTTTGGAAAAGGCAGATGTCCAAGCAACAGGACAAAAGTTTGAGAGGTAAGAATGACCACCCTTCTTGAGGATAAGATGTATTAATGCATGCTTCCAAAAAGTTGGAAAAGTTTTGGTTTTTAAACAGGAACGGAAAAGACAAGCAAGTACAGGCGCAGGTTCTGGGGCACACTCTTTGAATACATAGGGATGGATGACATCAGGACCATAAGCCTCGACTGTGTCCAGAGAGAGAAGTACTTTTCGGACAGTCTGAAAAGAGATCATGTGCAGGGGCATAGGATTACTAAGAGGAGCATCAGGGGGTGAAGGAATGTTAGAGTCATCCTGCTGGTCAAGGATATTTAAAAGTGTAGAGGGTATAAATGAGAACAGATACTGCAGAACGGATGTAAACAGTGAGAACTGATTTGGGCTAGGAATATACCAGATGATGTAAGGATGATTGATGGTTAGTTCCAAATACTCCGAGTATGAAGGAAGTGTGAAAGCAGAGTGATTTCACTTGATGTAACTACTTTGGGTGCAATGTCAAAGAGAAATAAGCTCTTACATAATGAAAAGTAATCACATTCAGTTAACAGACAACACAACACACATAGCCCTAACATTTAAAATTATCATATATTCACGAATAATTACATTTAACTACATGTGCATAATACCTAGAATCATTTCAATTTCCAACTTCTATGCTGAAGAAGATTGAGAAGTGTCCAACATTAAGTGTTATTCACTTCATCTTTGTATCCCGATAGTCTAACAACTCCATTCACATTCAAATGAGGTGGAGGAATTGCAAACAGCCTCTCACTTCAATCACATATATCATCTCGGCTCTATCTGCTTCAGTGGACAACAGCTTCCAGACCAATAGACATGCTTCCTATTTTTTCACTTTACATAGTCACTCCACATATGAGACCACCTCCAAACTCTCTACTTCAGCATTTCATAGCAAAATGAAAAATTGCCAAAATTACTTAAAAGCTGAGCTGTACTGATGATCTGTAGATAATTTTAAAAGTATTTCTGGCATCATAAACTAAATAAAAATGACTTGACTTTTCATAAATCTAGTCCTAACTGCTTATTCAGTTCTAAAAGTCTTTGCAGAATTCTGCATACTCCATTCTTCTCATGCTTTGCAGTATAAGGATATTCATGATCAAATGTTAAACATATTTGAGGCTCAACTAAAACTTATTTCATACCTCTTGCTTCTGCTCAAATATGTCTCCTTCTTCCTTCTTTGCACGCTTCGCCTTAACCCGACGGAAGTACTTGTCATTAACATTGTCTGGTACAGTTAAGCCAGAAATGTCAATCTTTGTAGCAGTAGCAATTAAGTAAATCTGATTGACACGTCGCATGGGACAAGCATTTATCTTGAATGGACCTGGAAGAAACAGTTTAACCTGATAAGAAAAATAACTCCACTGATACTTTTCTAGCCTTTCATTATCAACACTTAAGAAATGTATTAAGAAGTAAATGCCCAACATAAAAACATCACTGATGTAGGACAAAAAGGAAAATGAAACCTAATACACTGAAAAATACAGAAAATACCAACCAGTGACAAGGCAAAGACCACCTGCAAGCTGCTTCAAAAATACCACTTTCTTGCCCTTGTGAATACCTGCAAGAAGGATACACACTGTTCCTGGGGTGATGGATGAACGCAAAGCCCTGAATGTATTCCTGAAAAGAAAAATAAAATTCAACCTGTATGTTTTATCACAACGAAAACATCTGTACATTACAATGTGTTGCTCATCCTTCACTGCACAGGACTAGCACTTTGAATTTCAACACAAAATGCCAGGTTTAACCTATCTGTGCAGTAGTAACATGATTACAGTCTTTTGCATTATTATTAGATAAAATCCTAAAATAAACCTAGCTTGAGAAGTTGCCATCCCATTCAAGAAATGGAAAGACCAACGTTAGCTGTCATACTTATGTGATGCAAAATGTTTGCTTATTGTATGAGTAAAGACCAACTGACTTAAAGGTATATGTCAAGTGAAGGATGAGACACAGAAAGAGAAGGAAAAACAGAGTAAAGGTGGCTTTTGGGTAACAGGGCCAGACCAATCATGAGGATGTGAGACATGCATAGAATAGAACCTTTAAAATTAATGCACTATAAAGGGAGCAACATGCTGCCAGTGGATTGAACCAGGGCATATGAAGCAATTATGGTGACTTTTGGAAAGACTGTGGGACTTGGAGGTGAATTGTGATCATTAAGGTGTATTACACATGACAGCCAGGGAAGCAACTATATATAATAATAACAAAATACATTTTCTATCAACATTTCATCTTTAATTCCTTTCCCATTTCCCTGGGTTGGATCAGGAACACAAATACACCTTTTCAGAAAAAGTACTTTTGTGTCACAATGGTGGTTTAAATTTGTTTCTGGATGGGGTGGTGATGGCAGAAAATGCATGTCTTGGAGAGAGGAGTGAGTATGTAGTCTGCAAGGGATGAGAGAGCCTGGGAAGTGAGCCAGATGTTTTAGTGATGATAAAGCACTGGAGACAGATTTGAGTGAGAAACGGCAGAAGTCAGTGATTGAGTTTGGAATAAAGTATGAAGTTGAGAGTAAATGTGAATAAAAGCCTGGTTATTTGGTTTAGCAGGGTTGAAGGGCAAGTTAGTTGGGGTATGAGTTTAAAAGGAGAATTAGAGGAAGTAAAGTGTTTTAGATACTCGGGAGTGGACATGACAACGAATGGAACTATGAAAGCAGAAGCGAGTCACAGGATAGGTGAGGGGAAAAGGCTCTCAGACCACTAAAGACTGTATAGAGATTATCTGGGAAGGCAAAAATTGGTATATCTGGGAAGGCAAAAATTGGTATGTTTGAAGGTATAGTACTCCTAACAACATTACATGTATGCAAGGCATGGGTTCTAGATAAGGCTGTGCAGAGAAGGGCGGATGTGTTGAAAATGAAATGTTTGAGGACAATATGTGGTATGAGGAAGTTTGATCGAGTAAATAATGAAAGGGTAGGAGAGAGGTGTGGTAATTAAAAGTGTATGGTTGAGAGAGCTGAAGAGGGAGTGCTGAAATGGTTTGGACATTTGGAGAAATGTGTAAGGAGAGGCTGACAAAGAGGATGTATGAGGCAGAAGTGGAGGGAACTAGAAGAACGGGGAGACCACACTCGAGACAGAACAATGGAGTGAAAAATATTTTGAGTGATCGGGCCTGAACATGCAGGAAGGTGGAAAATGTGCATGGGATACAATGTACTGAAACAATGGGGTATACACAGGTTGATGTGAACTGAACCTGAGCACATGTAGCATCCAAATTAACCATGGAAAGGTTTATTGGGTCTATTTATGGACAGGGAGCTGTGGTTTCAGTGCATTACACATTACATGACAGCTAAAGAATGGATATGAACTTATGCAGCCTTTCTCTGTCTGCTCCTTGTGTTGCCTTGCTAACACGGGAAACATCATTCAAGTATGAAAAATAAAATTTCCTAGGGACATTCCACTTCCAACTCTTTTCATATTTCCCTAGGTTGGACCAGGAGCACATATGCACCTTTTTTGAAGTAGATTTTAAAGGCATGTGCTTCTCAACACAAATGCATGCAAAATATCAGGAACACTTAATTCTCCTAGGGTAATCTTGATAACCAACTAGCATAATTCACTTCGTATGCCATCATGACTGTAAATAATTTTAATAACTCTGTTTCTCTTAATAGCCAAGACTAGGTAGACACAACAATTAAAACCTCTCGATATTCCACTTAAATATCTTACATCAAACCTAGCATAAGTAATAAGTTTTCACAAACAAAGAAAACAATTTATCTATGACCTACTCACTTAGTATGCTTGGTTCTTTTCTTGGGATTAAGCTGAGGGGCATAGTAAGCAGGAAGCTTCTTCACACGTACCATACGAGTGCCGCCATTCTTCTCACCACCAATGGGCTTCTCAATAAAGGTCTTTGGTTTTTCACCACTTTTCTGCAAAAAAAATTTCCATAATGAAATACACCAATTTAATGTAAATTCTTTTAAATGCTTAACAGCCAAGTCTCTAATGTAATGTACACTCACCAACCCAGAGTCTAGCATCCAAAGCAAGCACCACAGACTATAGTTTATTAGGACACCTTCAGGTATCCATGTTCAACTTATTAACTCTTAAACAATTATGGATGTCAGGTGACAATGTATAATTCACTACTAATCTCACAAACTGATTTACATCTTTTCCTACAAAAATGTGCCTGTCATTCCTCCCTCACTTCTGCCTGCTGGGTGGATCTTTCAATGTGTGTAAATTAAATGAGAACTGCACATGTCAAATTCTCTAACTTCCCATGGAGTTTCTTATAAGGGGCTCCCAAAGCACTTACAAAGTTGGCTACATCCACAAGGAAAGACCACAAGTGTGATGTGTGTGCATGTAAATGTAAAAACTTTTAACTTTTTTTTTTTAAGTGCATGAAGTTAATTTGAAAAAGTTATCAATAAAACTAAGAAGTGCATAAACATGAATGAGAATGCCATGCTACTCTTTCATGCTATCTCCAATTATAAATGAAGAGAAAGGTATTCCATCAAAGTATTCATGCTTACAAGCAATGTTCATCAATGTATTTATGCTTACAAGCAATGTTTTTGTGCAAATAAAAACTATTAAGTGCTAACTGTGTTCAGGAATACTGATTACAAAGTGCAAGAGGAAATACACAACACTTATGATGCCTTACAGGCAGTGAGCATGCTACAGGAAGCGCACAGCACTCAATGGCGGATGCAACTTTATAAACCAGTCAGTACCACTATGATGTACACTATCTATACCTCTGATGCCTCTACCTACCTGGAAACCCCTCAAGGGGGTGGCCTCAACAACTGAGTCTCCATAGATAGTGAACTCCATTGTAAGCGCCCACCTCATATCAAAATTTTCTTATTTTGTGTTCAAACCAACATTTCTCTAGGGTAAATAAAAAATTTTAGGTATGTAATTTTCTAAGCACCATCATAGAGCCACAAATTTCAACTGCACAGTTTAACCTTGGTGCTGTGACAGACCTAAGACCTAGCATTCCCACTGTGGGAAGGAAAAAATGTAAGTCAAGTACTTATATATATATATATATATATATAATAAAATAATATAATATATATATATATATATATATATATATATATATATATATATATATATAT